>CM047427.1:36888904-37013904 GCA_026168455.1 Theocolax elegans | reverse complement strand
CCAGCCTGTTCTCAAATTTTGGAGTGATTTAAAATTTTCATCGTACCACTTGACGTGAAATAGCCCATATATGTGTATATATATGTATGTATGTATGTGGGTGTGTGTGCGTGCGGCGGAATATTTATATAATATATATATATTTTAAAATTGTTTTTTCAAGAATACATAATATATGTATTTTTTCCGTGCGCAAAAAAAAGTTGTGAACTTAACATGAAAGAATGTGTATTTGTTTACTCATTCTTGATAAAACTCATAAAATTTTTAAACGTATACTCAATAATAATAACGGATCTAAAATTCAATGTAATGCTTTAAATACAGATGCAAAATTGTTTGAAGATGAAATAAATATTAATCAAGTATAACATACACTTTTCCAAATATCCATATGATATATACAATGAGTTAAAAATTAAATATATTAATTATTGTATTTTTAAGATAATTCTATTATAAACAATTATATATATTAATTTTTTTTTTTATGTTATTTAACGTCGCTCTATTTATGCTGCCAGGGCTAATCAACGACGGAGGTGAACGGTGTGTCTGTAAACAAAGCACATGTAGTTGAAACAGTGGTGCTATATATATTAATATATACTAAATATATTAATATTTCATTTTTAAGATAATTCTATTTTTATACTTATTTATATTTTAATTACACCTTTTTATAAGTAATTTATACTCCATAATAGTTTTCTGCAATTGAAAGTACTCAAATCAAAAACACCTTTCAAAAAGGTGTCAAAACCCGCAAGTATATGTGTTAGCATTTTTAAGATAATTCTATTTTTATACTTATTAATAATTTAATTACACCTTTTTATAAGTAATTTATACTCCATAATAGTTTTCTACAATTGAAAGTACTCAAATCAAAAACACCTTTCAAAAAGGTGTCAAAACCCGCAAGTATATGTGTTATTCTAATCAAACTTTGAAAATTGTTATCTGATAAATAAAATTGTTATCTGTCTGATAAATTTTAAAGTATAAGATAAAAATATCTTTGATTCTAATTCCCATATTTTCTCTACTTATTTATATTTTTATTACACCTTTTCTATATCTAACTTATATTCCATAATATTTTTCTGCAATTCAAAGTATTCAATTCGAAAACACCTTCCAAGAAGGTGTCAAAACCCGCAAGTATTGTGCTATTCTAATCAAACTTTGAAAATTGTTATCTGATAAATAAATTCTGCAATTCAATCTGACATTGTTATCTGATAAATAAATAATTTTAATTTCTAACTACCTTATTTTATCTATTTCTTTGAATTTTAATGAAACATTTTTATTCTGACTATATTAACTGATGTTACATTTTATAAATAATTACATACATCTTAGCTTTTATCTTATTAATTAATTAATTAATTGGTAAAATCATGTAGATTGTATATCCTTAGTTAAGTGAAATAATAATTATTTTACATAACTACAAAGAAAAACTTGCTAATCAGCGACGGAGGTCATACGATGTCTTGGTGAAGAAAGCACTTGTTGAAAATACAGTCGCTAGTGGTGCTTGTATCAATCGGCCGGGGCCGGGAATCAAACCTGGGACCTCCAGATTACGAGTCCGTCGCCCTACCGACCAAGCCATCGCAGGCCTCTTTTAGGAACTTTATTAGATAAAAATAATGATGTCTATTTTATCATTGGTGATGTAGGATAGTAAAATTGCCAGATAGTATTGCAATATTTATATATTATTACTCATTGCAGTTTCTTCACGGTATTATATACTTTCATAAATGTAACTTTCAGAATTAACACACATATGAAGCGTTTAACCAACGGTGGTGCAAGTATTATTTTATTATTTAAAAGAATAAAAAAGAAATGTCCATTTTATTAGTATTGCAGAAATTAATTTTGCACAATTTAATATCATTAGAATATTATTTATTTATTACTGTAAAACATGTGAGGGCCAGAAATGAAAAATAATAGTGTAAGATACTTTTCATATAAAAAAATCTGTATTCAGATTGGTAGAAATTTTTGCATGGTTCAAAATACTTGTCGATTACAGTTTAATTTCAGTGCTTTCAATTGCAGAAACTTTTTACGAAGTTTAAGTAATATATATAAAAATGTTCATATAAAATATAAATTTATGGTACGATTCAAAATACTTGTCGATTTCAGTTTGATTTCAATTCTTTCAATTGCAGAAATTTTTTATACGAAATTTTCGTAATATTTATAAAAATGTTTCATTAAAATTCAAAGAAATAGATAAAATAAGGTAGTTAGAAATTAAAATTATTTATTTATCAGATAACAATGTCAGATTGAATTGCAGAATTTATTTATCAGATAACAATTTTCAAAGTTTGATTAGAATAGCACAATACTTGCGGGTTTTGACACCTTCTTGGAAGGTGTTTTCGAATTGAATACTTTGAATTGCAGAAAAATATTATGGAATATAAGTTAGATATAGAAAAGGTGTAATAAAAATATAAATAAGTAGAGAAAATATGGGAATTAGAATCAAAGATATTTTTATCTTATACTTTAAAATTTATCAGACAGATAACAATTTTATTTATCAGATAACAATTTTCAAAGTTTGATTAGAATAACACATATACTTGCGGGTTTTGACACCTTTTTGAAAGGTGTTTTTGATTTGAGTACTTTCAATTGTAGAAAACTATTATGGAGTATAAATTACTTATAAAAAGGTGTAATTAAATTATTAATAAGTATAAAAATAGAATTATCTTAAAAATGCAATAATTAATATATTTAATTGTTTATAATAGAATTATCTTAAAAATGCTAACACATATACTTGCGGGATGAAACGATCGAGGTTGGGTGAATTCTGTGCACCGAAAGCTTTTAACACACGAATTCGCGAAGCAACAAATTTGAGAAGTCTTCTTTGATACTAAATTACTGCTCTTTGACTGCATGTTGTCAAAAGGCCAGGAAACAATGCTTGATAGTGGTAAATATGTATTATATATTATGCAATGCGAATCATGACATATTATTTAAAACTGAGAAGGCCAACGGTGCCTGTGGCACGTAGTTTCAGGAGGGTTTCTGTGCTGTAAAAATTTCAAATACGTCTATTTGACAATTTTTGGAAAACCAATAAAAAGAGAAGATAGATAAAATTCTATACATATACATTAAAAACCACTGAGTGATAAAAGCAAAGTAACAAAATGAATTCTATGGTAAATGTTTTCGGGCACAAAAAGCTTTCAATCCACTTGAAATTTTGGAAAAAGGTGGTCTTTATAGGAACAACGATCTGTATATTTTTGGAGCTAAAAAGATTTGTAATATTACCGAAGTAATTAAACATTTTGTATATTGTTTAATTAAATTTTTGATAGCTCATATCTCCGAAAATAATCGGTTGAATTGATTAAAAAAAATTGTTGTAACAGAAATAAAAACTATATACTGTAAAAATTTAAGGACATTTCATTAAGTAGTTTCTGAGAAAACAATTATAACATAAAAACGTTTTTTTTTATTTTGGCTTCGTGGTAAAATCTGCTTTTTGATAATAACATCTATAGCTTTAATAAATCTTGTCAGAAACATGTTTTGAAGCTTCTACAGTATCTAACTGCTGTATTTTCTGGTACAAATTACTGGTGTTAGATAATATATGAATCTATTTTAAAACAAGTAATCTTAAAAAGCAAATCATTACTATTTCTCTATTAAAAATAAAAGCATTTTGAATTTGTTTTACTCTAAATTTTGATTATAAATGTTTATTAATATTGAAATATTTTTCAGTCTAAAAATAAAAGAATTTTGAAAAGTTTTTTAGATTTCATTTTCTTGTAAAAATAAAAACACATTGAATTTGTTTGGCTCAAAAACGTGGTTACAATATAATATTAAAATTATGTGATTCAAATTTTTAACCTTGTTTTAATCGTGTTTTCAAATCATCTACAATAAACAATTTTAAAAACGTTGGATATATTTGTTATAATTATGTAAATGTCATATTAGAATCATACATTACACAATGGAGCTATACATCAATTTGAAGGAAGCTGTACGTGCCAATGAATTAGCAGTGGTTATTTTATTCGTACAATGTCTCTAGAATAATCAATGATTTTGTTGCTAGCAAATATCTAATAAATAACTTACAGTGTTTTTCTTTATGCCTACGATTTCCCTGCAAGCTTTTTAAGATTTTTTTGCGTAATTTCTTGAATGTATTAAAATGTTTTGAGAAACGCGATGTCGAGTTGACATACAAAAATGTAAAAATTACTGTACTTCGGAGAAGTCGACTAAATGTTATATTTAAAAAAAACTAATATTGTTTGTTCAAATATAAATAAAAATAATTTTTTCTGAAATTGTCAATTCATGAAGTACTACCACATGTTTTAAACTATCTTACTATTTGTTTTAAATTTTAAGTTTAACGTTTTAAACACAATGTTTCAAGTAAATAGTTTAGATCTCACTAATTTTCATTAATTTTCTTATAATCATGCTTTTTTTTAAATTTAGTAAACGATTAATGTTTATTAACATACGGTATTCGACATTGTTTATCTTATCTCTTACTTCCATTTATGTAACTTTTGTACATTTTTAATTTTTAGACGCTGTAAAAAGCCTAAGATTTAATAAATATAAAAAATTTAACATGACCCTATCGTAATTTGAAATGCTGTTTTACTGTTTAATCAAATATATCTACTTTTTTTATTTCGGCTTCGGCTCGGACGTCGTACCACGCACGACAGAAAATCCAACTTTCTGACCTTATATTGTAATATAGTATTTTTATATATCATGTTTTTATTCGAGAACAAAGCATAATTACGATTTGAAATGTTTACAGTGTACTTGGTATGACGGATCGACGGTAATCGATTACAAAAATCGAATAGTCGTCGTAATCAAAACTTTTAATCTTTTTTTTAATAAATATGATATATTTATACGTAAAGAAAGGGAATATTTTAAATAGTATATAATACATTTAGGGAGGTAAAGTATATATAGCACACGTGAATTGCCAGCCGAGCCGAAGGCGAGGGCGGCAAACATGTGCTATGAGATCGCCATTTTACCACACGTGGTGTGTACACTGTTTTTTTCAACAACAAGACCGAAATTGCAACTTCGCGATTCGGACGCCGGGAGCGAAAGTGGTAGTTTCGGCCCGTTGGTTAAAAAACATTATTTTTTCAACGCTTTGTTTTATTTTATAAGTTCATCATATTTATAATAGATTTTTAATGAAAAAGATTTGTAAAATATCGAATATCTTTTTGATTATCTATTACTCAAGAATCGAATTTTCGGTGATTTATTTCATAACTAATAAACGACGTAAACAATCATTTAAAAAATAATAATAATTGGCAATTAAAAATATACAGAGAGAATTGCCATCACTAGCTTAAACAGAGCAATGGTATTTCGCTGCTTAACGGATAGAAGTTACGCGCTTGTTTCGGAGACTCCAGTGTTCGAAAAATGGCACATGTTCGAAATTCGTGGGAGATAGGCGTTACTATCCGCGAGTAATGAAACTTTTAAACTGTTTTCCATTATTTGTTTGTATAAATGTAAGCAAAAAAATGAGAATACTGCCCTTCACATCCATGTAATCTACAGTTGAATGTTTCTAGATAATTGGTAGAGTAAATAATAAGATTAATTGCTTGAAAAATCCTTAGATATCAATGGAGGGAAGTACAGATATTTAAAATAATTATTCTTATTAATAACTGCACCAATAATTTCCAAACATTGCACAATTATAAATGACATCACAGCAATGTACAGGGATCTCGTGATTTTGCTTACATTTGAATATCAAATTTTTATTTTTGTGGAAATTTAGTCAGTATAATTGACTCCAATGGTAAAATATGAATTTGTCATAAATATAATTCGATTTTTTTGTTTACTTATTTTTTTATTGATTTTTCGAATTTGTTGCTCTGCGAATTCGTGTGTTAAAGGCTTTCAGGAAAACAGAATTCACCCAACCTCGATCGTTTTATCGATGCCCGATTTTGTTGCTCAACTGGAAACGAAAAAAAGTCAAGAAAATGAGAGTTTTCGCGGATTTTTTCTCGATTAAAAACTTCTCGAATTTGTTGCTCTGCGAATTCGTGTGTTAACGGCTTTCGGTATACAGAATTCACTGAATCTCCATCGTTTTATCGATGCCCGATTTTGTTGCTCAAGTGGAAACGAGAAAAAAGTCACGAAAATGAGAGTTTTCACGGATTTTTTCTCGATTAAAAACTTCTCGAATTTGTTGCTCTGCGAATTCGTGTGTAAAAGGCTTTCGGTATACAGAATTCACCGAATCTCCATCGTTTTATCGATGCCCGTTTTTGTTGCTCAAGTGGAAACGAGAAAAAAGTCACGAAAATGAGAGTTTTCACGGATTTTTTCTCGATTAAAAACTTCTCGAATTTGTTGCTCTGCGAATTCGTGTGTAAAAGGCTTTCGGTATACAGAATTCACCGAATCTCCATCGTTTTTTCGATGCCCGATTTTGTTGCTCAAGTGGAAACGAGAAAAAAGTCACGAAAATAAGAGTTTTCAAGGATTTTTCCTCGATTAAAAACTTCTCGAATTTGTTGCTTTGCGATTTCGTGTGTTAAAGGCTTTTGGTACACAGAATTCACCCAACCTCGATCGTTTTATCGATGCCCGATTTTGTTGCTCAACTGGAAACGAAAAAAAGTCAAGAAAATGAGAGTTATCGCGGATTTTTTCTCGATTAAAAACTTCTCGAATTTGTTGCTCTGCGAATTCGTGTGTTAAAGGCTTTCGGTATACAGAATTCACCGAATCTCCATCGTTTTATCGATGCCCGTTTTTGTTGCTCAAGTGGAAACGAGAAAAAAGTCACGAAAATGAGAGTTTTCACGGATTTTTTCTCGATTAAAAACTTCTCGAATTTGTTGCTCTGCGAATTCGTGTGTAAAAGGCTTTCGGTATACAGAATTCACCGAATCTCCATCGTTTTATCGATGCCCGTTTTTGTTGCTCAAGTGGAAACGAGAAAAAAGTCACGAAAATGAGAGTTTTCACGGATTTTTTCTCGATTAAAAACTTCTCGAATTTGTTGCTCTGCGAATTCGTGTGTAAAAGGCTTTCGGTATACAGAATTCACCGAATCTCCATCGTTTTTTCGATGCCCGATTTTGTTGCTCAAGTGGAAACGAGAAAAAAGTCACGAAAATAAGAGTTTTCAAGGATTTTTCCTCGATTAAAAACTTCTCGAATTTGTTGCTTTGTGAATTCGTGTGTTAAAGGCTTTTGGTACACAGAATTCACCCAACCTCGATCGTTTTATCGATGCCCGATTTTGTTGCTCAACTGGAAACGAAAAAAAGTCAAGAAAATGAGAGTTATCGCGGAATTTTTCTCGATTAAAAACTTCTCGAATTTGTTGCTCTGCGAATTCGTGTGTTAAAGGCTTTCGGTATACAGAATTCACCGAATCTCCATCGTTTTATCGATGCCCGTTTTTGTTGCTCAAGTGGAAACGAGAAAAAAGTCACGAAAATGAGAGTTTTCACGGATTTTTTCTCGATTAAAAACTTCTCGAATTTGTTGCTCTGCGAATTCGTGTGTAAAAGGCTTTCGGTATACAGAATTCACCGAATCTCCATCGTTTTATCGATGCCCGTTTTTGTTGCTCAAGTGGAAACGAGAAAAAGTCAAGAAAATGAGAGTTTTCACGGATTTTTTCTCGATTAAAAACTTCTCGAATTTGTTGCTCTGCGAATTCGTGTGTAAAAGGCTTTCGGTATACAGAATTCACCGAATCTCCATCGTTTTTTCGATGCCCGATTTTGTTGCTCAAGTGGAAACGAGAAAAAAGTCACGAAAATGAGAGTTTTCACGGATTTTTTCTCGATTAAAAACTTCTCGAATTTGTTGCTCTGCGAATTCGTGTGTAAAAGGCTTTCGGTATACAGAATTCACCGAATCTCCATCGTTTTTTCGATGCCCGATTTTGTTGCTCAAGTGGAAACGAGAAAAAAGTCACGAAAATAAGAGTTTTCAAGGATTTTTCCTCGATTAAAAACTTCTCGAATTTGTTGCTTTGCGAATTCGTGTGTTAAAGGCTTTTGGTACACAGAATTCACCGAATCTCCATCGTTTTATCGATGCCCGTTTTTGTTGCTCAAGTGGAAACGAGAAAAAAGTCACGAAAATGAGAGTTTTCACGGATTTTTTCTCGATTAAAAACTTCTCGAATTTGTTGCTCTGCGAATTCGTGTGTAAAAGGCTTTCGGTATACAGAATTCACCGAATCTCCATCGTTTTTTCGATGCCCGTTTTTGTTGCTCAAGTGGAAACGAGAAAAAAGTCACGAAAATGAGAGTTTTCACGGATTTTTTCTCGATTAAAAACTTCTCGAATTTGTTGCTCTGCGAATTCGTGTGTAAAAGGCTTTCGGTATACAGAATTCACCGAATCTCCATCGTTTTATCGATGCCCGTTTTTGTTGCTCAAGTGGAAACGAGAAAAAAGTCACGAAAATGAGAGTTTTCACGGATTTTTTCTCGATTAAAAACTTCTCGAATTTGTTGCTCTGCGAATTCGTGTGTAAAAGGCTTTCGGTATACAGAATTCACCGAATCTCCATCGTTTTATCGATGCCCGTTTTTGTTGCTCAAGTGGAAACGAGAAAAAAGTCACGAAAATGAGAGTTTTCACGGATTTTTTCTCGATTAAAAACTTCTCGAATTTGTTGCTCTGCGAATTCGTGTGTAAAAGGCTTTCGGTATACAGAATTCACCGAATCTCCATCGTTTTTTCGATGCCCGATTTTGTTGCTCAAGTGGAAACGAGAAAAAAGTCACGAAAATGAGAGTTTTCACGGATTTTTTCTCGATTAAAAACTTCTCGAATTTGTTGCTCTGCGAATTCGTGTGTAAAAGGCTTTCGGTATACAGAATTCACCGAATCTCCATCGTTTTTTCGATGCCCGATTTTGTTGCTCAAGTGGAAACGAGAAAAAAGTCACGAAAATAAGAGTTTTCAAGGATTTTTCCTCGATTAAAAACTTCTCGAATTTGTTGCTTTGCGAATTCGTGTGTTAAAGGCTTTTGGTACACAGAATTCACCGAATCTCCATCGTTTTATCGATGCCCGTTTTTGTTGCTCAAGTGGAAACGAGAAAAAAGTCACGAAAATGAGAGTTTTCACGGATTTTTTCTCGATTAAAAACTTCTCGAATTTGTTGCTCTGCGAATTCGTGTGTAAAAGGCTTTCGGTATACAGAATTCACCGAATCTCCATCGTTTTTTCGATGCCCGTTTTTGTTGCTCAAGTGGAAACGAGAAAAAAGTCACGAAAATGAGAGTTTTCACGGATTTTTTCTCGATTAAAAACTTCTCGAATTTGTTGCTCTGCGAATTCGTGTGTAAAAGGCTTTCGGTATACAGAATTCACCGAATCTCCATCGTTTTATCGATGCCCGTTTTTGTTGCTCAAGTGGAAACGAGAAAAAAGTCACGAAAATGAGAGTTTTCACGGATTTTTTCTCGATTAAAAACTTCTCGAATTTGTTGCTCTGCGAATTCGTGTGTAAAAGGCTTTCGGTATACAGAATTCACCGAATCTCCATCGTTTTATCGATGCCCGTTTTTGTTGCTCAAGTGGAAACGAGAAAAAAGTCACGAAAATGAGAGTTTTCACGGATTTTTTCTCGATTAAAAACTTCTCGAATTTGTTGCTCTGCGAATTCGTGTGTAAAAGGCTTTCGGTATACAGAATTCACCGAATCTCCATCGTTTTTTCGATGCCCGATTTTGTTGCTCAAGTGGAAACGAGAAAAAAGTCACAAAAATAAGAGTTTTCAAGGATTTTTCCTCGATTAAAAACTTCTCGAATTTGTTGCTTTGCGAATTCGTGTGTTAAAGGCTTTTGGTACACAGAATTCACCCAACCTCGATCGTTTTATCGATGCCCGATTTTGTTGCTCAACTGGAAACGAAAAAAAGTCAAGAAAATGAGAGTTATCGCGGATTTTTTCTCGATTAAAAACTTCTCGAATTTGTTGCTCTGCGAATTCGTGTGTTAAAGGCTTTCGGTATACAGAATTCACCGAATCTCCATCGTTTTATCGATGCCCGTTTTTGTTGCTCAAGTGGAAACGAGAAAAAAGTCACGAAAATGAGAGTTTTCACGGATTTTTTCTCGATTAAAAACTTCTCGAATTTGTTGCTCTGCGAATTCGTGTGTAAAAGGCTTTCGGTATACAGAATTCACCGAATCTCCATCGTTTTTTCGATGCCCGATTTTGTTGCTCAAGTGGAAACGAGAAAAAAGTCACAAAAATAAGAGTTTTCAAGGATTTTTCCTCGATTAAAAACTTCTCGAATTTGTTGCTTTGCGAATTCGTGTGTTAAAGGCTTTTGGTACACAGAATTCACCCAACCTCGATCGTTTTATCGATGCCCGATTTTGTTGCTCAACTGGAAACGAAAAAAAGTCAAGAAAATGAGAGTTATCGCGGATTTTTTCTCGATTAAAAACTTCTCGAATTTGTTGCTCTGCGAATTCGTGTGTTAAAGGCTTTCGGTATACAGAATTTACCGAATCTCCATCGTTTTATCGATGCCCGTTTTTGTTGCTCAAGTGGAAACGAGAAAAAAGTCACGAAAATGAGAGTTTTCACGGATTTTTTCTCGATTAAAAACTTCTCGAATTTGTTGCTCTGCGAATTCGTGTGTAAAAGGCTTTCGGTATACAGAATTCACCGAATCTCCATCGTTTTTTCGATGCCCGATTTTGTTGCTCAAGTGGAAACGAGAAAAAAGTCACGAAAATGAGAGTTTTCACGGATTTTTTCTCGATTAAAAACTTCTAGAATTTGTTGCTCTGCGAATTCGTGTGTTAAAGGCTTTCGGTATACAGAATTCACTGAATCTCCATCGTTTTATCGATGCCCGACTTTGTTGCTCAATTGGAAACGAAAAAAAGGCAAGAAAATGTATGATTTCACGGTATGGTTTCAGGTATTTCCACAGCAACAAATTCTGGCAGTGTTAAAACGACGAAAATTCTGTACAGTCTTAAAATTTATTCATTTTTCTCGTTTCCAGTTGAGCAACAAAGTCAGGCATCGGTTAAACTATCGAGTTTATGTGAATTCTTTTGAACAAATGTAATTTTTTACCTATGATTGCGAGCAACAAAATGGTCAATACTTCCACAACCTAAAGCGAACGTAAAACTTTTTATAAACATATTTTAAAGCAGGTATTTCCATAGCAACAAATTCAAGCTGTGCTAAAACGACCAATAATCTTAATTTTGATATTTACCTTAGAATTTAATATATTTAACGATTGTTTCTTACATTCATACAATAACAATTACAGCATGTGCTTATTCAAGTTGATGGGAGAGAACGTGTGTTTTTCAGTGAATATTTAATTTTTAATAGTTTTAATGGATAGATTTTCAGCAACAAATTAGCAACAAATTCCTGTTCTGTTAATTTTTTTCTTAAGGGCATATATTTAAAGTTACAGCGTGTGACCACCCTAACTTAATATTACGGTAAGGAGCCGTGCAGTTGTCGGTGCTCGCTTAGCTTTTTTTAATAGTTTTAATGGATAGATTTTCAGCAACAAATTAGCAACAAATTCCTGTTCTGTTAATTTTTTTCTTAAGGGCATATATTTAAAGTTACAGCGTGTGACCACCCTAACTTAATATTACGGTAAGGAGCCGTGCAGTTGTCGGTGCTCGCATAGCTTTTTTTAATAGATTTAATGGATAGATTTTCAGCAACAAATTAGCAACATTATCTTATAATAAACAATTTTTTTATAAATGTTCGTCAATGTCAAGAAATATAATATTAACACTATTCCGGTAATTAATAATACATTAAATAATATTATAAAACTTGGTAAAGATCAAACAGATAAATGGGATGTGACAAGTGTGGTTTATAAATTTACGGGTAAACAATATCCTACTTCATACATTGGAGAAACGAAACGGTGTCTAAAAGATCGGATTAAAGGTATCTAAAGAATAAAAACCCAGAATCTGTTGTCATGGTTCATTGTTTAAATTATGAAAAGTCATGAACTTGACTTCATTAAAACTAGAATTTTAGATAGGGAATCTAGTTATAAAAACATATTGTTTCTGAAATATTGCATATCAATAATTGTGAATCGACGATAAATAAAAAAGAAGATACGCAACACTTAATCCGTCAATATAGAAATATACTGAACATAACATGTTAATTTCCGAAATTGACACCCGTGCGAATGCGTATGTTTTTATACGTTTATACCTTTATTTTGATATAAATATCAGCTGCTTTCGAATTTTCTGTTTACTTGACAACGCCTACCTTGGACTTCTCAGTATAATTACGTGCGGTAAAACTGCTAACTTTATTAATTGTTTGACTATTGCTTATGTTAATATTTTTATTAATTGGGTTTTGTTAATAAATTAGTACCTGAAGATGTCTGCGAATCTAACAGACGAATCGAGGTAAATATTGGTGTTCCTCCATAGAGATAATACTTATAGAGTAGATGAGACATACGGGTACGTGTAAGTGGAATCGTTATACGCACAGAAAGAGAAATAAGATCGAGGACCTCTTCCTCTCTCACTTTAATGACGCATGCCACACTCAGCGTACCGTGATATCGAGGACGGGTGCAAGAAGCTAGACAGAGATAGCAGTTATTAGTCTTTATTACTACAGGCTTTCGTCCGCTCTTGCGGACTCATGCGTCGGAAGCTACGACGCGACTGACTTCTCGGCGGTTATTCCGCTCTCTCTATATCGCTCGCTGTGAAGCGCCCACTGGTGGCTACTGGGGTAAATATCCTCTGTGGGTCTCGCCCACATATATATAAACTATCGAAAAAAGACTTGCAAAAAATAGTTCCATATATTGAAGATAATTTAAAATATTTCCAAGTTATTTGACCGTTAACAATAGTTTTAAAAGATATAGTTTAAATAAAAGTATTCCTAAAAGAAATATAATCTTTACGTACCTTTTGATAGCAAACAAAAACCCACTTATAACCATATAATTTAGTACATTTTTATTTGTTTTATAACTAATATTTTGTACATGCAATAAAATATAAAATAAAAAGAAAGAAGTCGTAAAATAAATAACAGATGTTGTAATAACTTTTCAGTATTGTTACTATATTGTTTCAACGTTAATTTCTTAACGATACAAATGGATATATCTTTCGAGGGTTGCAAATTTAAAATTGCAATTTGTTTTATAAATTTTAACGCATAAAATCAACGTTATATCAAATACGTAAATATAATTAAGCTTTGATATAAAACAACTATTTTATTTATTCTCCTTTAAAAATCGTCAGCTTATTGTACAACATTCAGCTTATCTACAATATCAATCAATTTTTCGCTTTCATGCTTTAATATCTTATCTATATAATTTTATATGATCATATATATATATATAAGTTGTTGACGGTGATCATATAAAGGTTCTTGCTCTAAAATATGAGGCGGGTAATTAAATATACGTGTTGGTAGTATTTTTAATACTTCAGTAATATTTAAAAAATTAATGTTTTTTGCATATAGTTTATTTGCATGCAATCCTTTCAATGCAATGGCAAATTAAATTAACATTATCAAAAGCAAAATTTAATCCTCCGCGGTTTTTAAGGTTTGTTAATTTTGATTTTTGACTTGATGAATTTAGTAACATTGACAAATATTTTTCAAATTATAAAGCCAATAAATCCTGTTTGCACAGATGCAGCTTTAATTACAGATTTTGTAATATATTTTTCTTGATTTAATTCTTCATCTGTATTTATATGCTTATTTTTTTTTCTTTGTTGCTATACGAAAATTTACTACTAATTTTTCAATACAATTATAAATTCATTAATTTTATGTTTCAGTTCAGATAATTTATCTTCCGTTATGTCAATTCTACCAGGGCTCTTACAAAGTTTATTTTTTGCATTTAAAATATTAAAAGTGTGATTAACATTTTTATAGACGTTAAATAACATAAAAAAAAAAAAAAAAAAAAACATTTTTATAGAAGTTTCGAGTAGGAGTAGCACCAATAAAATATGAATCAATTAAAATTTTTTCTATATGTCACCCTCCATTATTTTATTTTGGTTTTTTGATCGATCTTGTAGGGTTCTCAGGATGTTGAATAAAATTAGCACCTTTACTTTACTAAAAATTGCGACGTTTCGTTTGATTATATTTTCCGACTTCTTCTGGTACTAGTTTATTAACAAAGACACAAATATTAACAATTTTTCAAAATTGAACATGAACAAGAAAATGATGTTTTTTATAAATACACAAAAACGCAATAATTACCAATATTGAAATTAAGTTAAGCTCAACATCGAGCCATGTAAATCGGACTAACCGTTAATTATAATGAGATAATAAGAAAAATAGACATATAGAGTATCTAAGACTCTTCAAATTTCCAAGAAATTAACAGATGACTAGTATATATATACGAACCCAAGTAGAAAATGAAAACTTTTTAATAGCATTTCTTGGCCATCTCAACTTACTAAAACCCAAAAATTGGGCATTTTTAAAAGCCATTTTGATAACTAAAATGTAACGTTTTTTCTAACCATTAAAATGGCGAAATCAAGTTAATAAAAGTATGGCATTTTTTGACCATAAATTTCCAACCTTTTTAAATGAAATAGCTTTTATAATATTTTTACTACAATATGGCCAATACAAGCAATTCATTAGGTCATGAGATGGGGATTGAATGGGATAGAAAAAATTCGCGAACATTTCAGCATCTTTTAGCCAAATAATTAGCATTTTAGTACAACAATTTTATTATATACATATTCATACACACACACACACACACTCACACACACACTAATATTGGCACTACTAAATACTGAATACATTATACTTTATTTCTGTTGCACTTATAAAAATATAATATTATTGCACATCTAAAACTTGACTAACTAACAAATATTTTCAATCTTCTGGTGTAGGACACATAATTTCCAATCGAATGAGCAGATTCTCGTAAGGTTGATCAGGTTATCTTCTACCAAATTATTTTACCTTCGAGTTAGAAAACAGCTACGAACCCACAATAATATAACACTTACGTTAAAGAACACGTCCTTATTTCTCTCGCAACAATGAATTCTACCACGAAAATATGCTTCACATGCACAAGTTAGAAAATATTGGACGCGTGATCAAAACAAAATCTTGCGAGATGTATGGATACACCACGTGTTACTTTAAGGTTAAAGTTCCATTCTTCTATATAATGATAATTTTTTGGGCATTTCAATTGCAGAATAGTTGGCATTTATTTGTCAATATATTTGACCATGCAATGCTTTAGATGATGTAGAAACAAGTATCTTTTTTTAATTTAGCATAAAATAATGAATAATTCGGCATTGTTTGTAATCTTAAATATATTACCATTAATAATGGCCATAAGTTATTGTCTTCAGCATATTTTATGTTCAATTTTCTACTAGGAAATATACCTATATATACTAAAGGTGAATAATTTTAACTATTACAAGAAAATTTAACAGCCGTTATAGTATGTTCTTATACAAGTAATTTAACCCATTTCTTCCTAAGCGGACATTTTATAGTCGATTGTTTTTTGAAAATTGTTGAAAAAAAAACAAAAATAATAACCAGAAGCACTTTCTGAGCTAAAATTTTCCGCTCTTTTCGGCCAAATTTGATATACGGGGGTTTTCAGGGTCGCTAATTACGAATCTAAAATCCGATTCGAAAAAATCAACATGGCGAATTCAAAATGGCCAAAATAGGTTGACTTTTGAAAAAAAAATGTCCGCTATGTTGGATCCACCATCTTGAATTTTTCAAATCTGATATCAGATTCGTTATCAGCGACCTCTCGAGAACCTAAGTACTCAAAATTTCGTATAAATAAGAAAATTTTTTTTTTAAAATAGGAAGTTTCCGATTATTTCATGATATCACAGACGCCATCTTGGAAAATTTTTCTGAAAAATTCGCAAACATCAAATGTTTCAATAATAATATCATTTGCGATATGAATCCGTCATATGATCTTCGTTAAACCGTTTTATTCTAAACAAGCATGCCAAAATTTTGTAAAATGTTTTTCTGATTTTTCACCAAATTCAAACCGCCATTTTTAAATTTTCCAATGGAAATTTTCAAATTCCGACGTCAGAATCGGAAAGAGCGGAAAATTTTAGATCAGAAAAGTACTTCTTGTTATTATTTTTGTTTTTTTCGACAATTTTCTAAGCAAAAAACCAATCGACTATAAAATGTCCACTTAGGAAGAAATGAGTTAAACCCATTGTGTCTTCCTTTTTATTTAGTGTGTTACTATGGCTATTTATAAAAATCGTTTCAGAAATTAACCGTTTTTTACGTACATTTTCTTTGTCTAATATTTGGACATTTTCAAAATCAAATTGATGGTTTTTTTCCTTCATGTGTATAGATACTACTGATTCAGTATTGTGTGATTTTTTATGTTCAGAAATTCTGTCTTTTAACATTCGCTTTGTTTCGCCTAAATCGATTGACAATTTTTACAATTAAACTTATATACTACACCACATGTTTTTAACTTGTTAGTAGAATCTTTACCTAATTTTATTACAGAATCTAACTTATTCTCGATCTTTGGGATAATTGCTATATTGTACTTTTTTAACAATCTACTAATTTATTTGTGAAATTCTGTATGATATGGTAAGGGTAAGACTGTAATTACTCGTTTTTTATTTTGTTTAACAACGTTGGTAAATTTTATTTTTCGTAACCTGGTGTTAATAGCATTATTAATAAAACATTTTGGATACTTGTTGTTCTGTAAGATTTTTTTGGCAGTGTTTAAATTATCATAGTGAAAAGTTGAATCCGATAGTAGTATTGCTCGGTCTACTAAATTATATATGATGTTCTTTTTTTGACGATCTGTATGATGAGAATTGAAGTTTAAAATTCGGTCTGAATTCGATTCTTTACAATACCAGTTAGTTACAATTTTGTTATTTTTTCTCATTAAACTTATGTCTAAGAAGTTAATCTTATTATTTGTTTCCAATTCATGCGTGAATTTTAAATGTTTGTCATGATTGTTAAAAACATTAATAGCTAAATCTATTTCATCTTTTTTAACACATAAGATAGTATCATCCACATATCTGTAGTAAAACAGTGGTATGCAATTGTATGAGTTTTTTATTCCAGTAAGCAAGCTTTTTCAAGGTCCTCCATTATAATGTCTGCTAGAATAGGTGAGATATATGATCCCATCGGTGTTCCAAAAATTTGATGATAATATACACCATTAAATGTAAAAAACGTGTTGTTAAATAAAAATTCTACAATATCACGAATTTCATGGAACGGGATCTTAACAAGTTTTTAAGTTTTAAACTATTGTCAATATGTGACTTCGGCGGAAGTAACGCAGTTTTTAATTCATTACATATTAATTTTGATAAAAAATAAGTTAGGCTGTTTATGGTTGACACAATTGGTCTAAAAGGAATATCCTATTGATGGATTTTTGGTAATCCATACGCTTTTGCTATAGATGTGTTAGTCTGTGTTAACTCATTATTGTGATTATTTTTTATAAGTAAATCGATGTCATTAAGATTTTTTAAAAATTATATGTACATTAGATTGTAATTTTTTAATCAGATTCTTTTTGACTATTTTATAAACTTTTTCATCATTTAATAGTGCTGTAATTTTTTCTAAACTTTTTTCTAATTTTTTCTAACATTTTTTCTTTAGATATACTCTATATGTCTATTTTTCTTATTATCTCATTATAATTAACGGTTAGTCCGATTTACATGGCTCGATGTTGAGCTTAACTTAATTTCAATATTGGTAATTATTGCGTTTTTGTGTATTTATAAAAAAAGTTATTTTCTTGTTGTTCATGTTCAATTTTGAAACATTGTTAATATTTGTGTCTTTGTCAATAAATTAATACCAGAAAAAGTCGGAAAATATAATGAGACGAAACGTCGCAATTTTTAGTAAAGAAAAGGTGTTAACTTTATTCAACATCCTGTAAATTGCCCTACAAGATCGCTCAAAAAACCAAAATAAATTTCCAAATACTATTAAGAAAAAGGAATATATGTATTATATAATATCTCTATAATGAATAATCGGTAGAATTTTATATATCATACTATATAACGATTTTTATCTAATATAAGTATCTTTTATTGAACAAGTATAAAAATGAAGATTATAAATTAACAAATCATAATATGCTATCGTTGACAAAATAAATTCAATTGTAAAAAAATGTTAAGTTTTACTTATGCAATGTCATGGAATCAGAATAATTTAATAAAACTATAGAGACTTTTTATATTCATTTTTTTATATAATTTTTATTGTATAAATCACTTAGTTTAATCGTAGTTAATTACATTATTCGTATCGCTAAATAGATCAAGAATACAAATTTCATTATTCAATACTTTTTTACATTAAATTATATAGAAAAGAATAGAAATATTTCATTTAATGTATTCAATTTAAGAAATATAATTTCAAACATAATATTGTATACATTGCAACATTATTTGTACATGATTGTTAAAGAAGCATAAATTTATATAAAAAATATATTTTCAACACATGATTTCAGTTAGTTATAAAAATATAAGTAAATATAAGTTAGAATAACTTTTATTTTACAGATTGATTTAATGTTTTTTTACAATAAAATAATATTTTGTGTGTATAAATATTGCTAATTTACTATGTATATTAAAAATCTTAAGTATGACAAATAAAAAATTAAAAGCTTGTCAATACAATAAATGAAGATATAACGTAAAATTTCCATATAAAAAGTTAACAGTGTTACACAATTAGTCATTAAACTATAAATAATAGAGCGTATATTATCTTGTTTATGTTGAAAATAATCTTTTAAAATTTATTACACGGAGAAATTATCTAAGAAAAATTACCATTAAAATGGTAAAATTTTAGACTCCACAAGTCTATCTCAGCCTAACTAAAATACGTGATAAATTGTCCTACACTGTTTTTATCGGTGTGTAACACACAGTAAATAATTAGTTAACTTCTAAAAACTCTGCTGCTGCTGAAGCTTCTTTGTCTTTTAATATGGATATCAAGGTTTTTAAAGAGTCAATTCTCTTATGTTTTCTCCACTTTGCTTAACAAGTAGTTGCTAGTTGTGAATTTTTATAAGCAATTGTCTTTAAAAATTTGTGCCACGCTATATCAGATGTGAAGTTATCTCTAGATAAGTAATGCGATTGTGTCCCATCCTTAAAGCGAAACTTTTTCCTTATTGTAGGGTCCTCACTTGCATTTATTAGTTGTTTTCTGAAATATATTTAACACTAATTAATTATATTACAATCGTTTTATTTATTTTATCCCCTGCTACAAAATGAGTCGTGACATGAGTATCGACATATTGCTCAAATTGAGCATATACAACTAAACAAATAATCATATTTAAATGTAAATTTTTTTTATAAAAGCAAAAACAAATTTGGAATAAAGTTAAAATATCTCTAGGAATTTTCTTGAATAAAATCTTAATTTAGTTCTTGAATAAAATCTTAATTTTATAGATTGTGTATTCGCAGTTTTTTAATGAAAATAATTTTTAATCGCATACAATAAAGACGTAATTAAAAATATAAGCATATACAATGCTCGTTGAGTTTTAGTATGTAATAAAAATTATTTACCTCTTATAATCTCTATTAATTAAGCTACAGTTTTTGTCATCTTGAAATATATTTATTTCTTCAGTACTATGATCGGCTGTTGATTGATCCAACATTGACTCAGTCGTTTGATTACTCTTGCATAAAATATTTTCCTTTGCAAGTCATTGATACATCTTCTGTTGTGACACTCGAAACACATGAGTTGTGTATCGGTATATTTGATTTATTTTCTTCCTGAGAAAAATCGCTTACCTCACATATTTCTAAATTAGTATCGTTTAATAATTCTCATAGATTAGGTGATTTATAATTCATAAATAAGAGTAGGCTATTATATCTAAATGTCTAGGTCTATTAACCACAGCGCTACAAAAAAGGTCCTTCTCTTAAGGCGGTCGAACAAGGAGTGAGAGCTCCCGAGTGAAAGCGGCAAACAACCACTCGGTGGCGCTGCAAGTAGCAACGCGAATTGTTTATACATATATGTATTTATTCTATAGACTCAGTACATACATGTACTTGTGAATAGTTATATATATATATAATCTAATACTTTCTCTCCATCTAGTCACGGTACATTAATAATTTAAACATTTTTGTTTATATAATTTTATAGCTACATTTATAAAATACATTTATCTTCATTAATCTTTGATTTGAAGTTCTATCACAGATGATTTCTGTTGGTGTTCATTTTCACCGTTTAACCCGTTTACGCCCAAACTGGCGTAAAATGTTTTAATTTTTCAACCGCTACTTTCCTTAAGTAAAAGAGATTCAATCTTGATGAAAATACATGTATTTTTTCATTTTTTCCCGCTCTTTTCGAACACAATCTTAGAATGACAGTATCTATCGCCATTTTTAAAATATGACGGTTTAAAGCTGAAAAAACACAAAAAATTTGACATTTTTTTCCAAATAATCATGAATTTGACCCAGAAGCTGTTATCGGAGGACGTTAAAACTCTAAATTGGGTGGAATACAGGCCTGTACTAAAAGATAAGATAGGTAGAAAATCAAAATTCAAAATGGCTGCCACTGAAACGCCTATTTTTATGCACATTGTAATACAAAGGTTTACAATTTTTTTTCTTGATAAGTTTACATTTTGCGAAAAAATTTTATAGAATAAAAAGTGTTTAAAATTAGTCGAAGAATATGTACGTATTTTTTCATAATTTTTTGATGATTTTTTAATTTTTGCATTTTGGCCATTTTTCGAAAAATCAAAAACCATTCAGAAAATTCTGAAAAAATTCACACGTGTTTTTCGACTAATTTTAAAAACTTTTTATTATATAACATTTTTTCATAGAGTTGATATTTTTGGAGAAAACACCGCAAACATTTTATTATATTCACATGTATGAAATGTACGATATGGTTTACGCTATTGTATACTTCAATAAAGTACCCTAACACAAAATCTCACGTGAGATCTCATGCCAAAATCTCATCCGACTTTTCACTCGTACCGCTGCTTAAACTTCCCAAATAATAGGAAATCAATTTATGAATATGGTGAGTCACTTACTAAGTAATAACACCCCCCAGATAAGTCCAAAAATCGAGGTTTGAAAGCGATTCAGACATATTTTCGATTTTTAGAAATTTCACACATGAGATCTCACGTGAGAATTTTTAACGATCGAAAATATTTCTAAAAATCGAAAATATGCTTAAAACGCTTTGAAACCTTGATTTTTGAACTCATCTGGGGGGTGTTATCACTTAATAAGTGACTCACCATATACATAAATTGATTTCCTATTATTAGAGAAGTTTAAGCAGCGGTCCGGATGAAAAGTCGGATGAGATTTTGGCATGAGATCTCACGTGAGCACGTGAGATTTTGTAATAGGGTAACTATCTCTATTTCAATTAATAATTAACTAGCTATCAAATTCTATAGCTGATACTACTGACCTTTATTTTTATTCACCTTTATGTGAATTTTTACAGCATTTTCTGAATGGTTTTTGGATTTTTCAAAAAATGGCCAAAATGCAAAAATTAAAAAATCATCAAAAAATTATGAAAAAATTCGTACATATTCTTCGACTAATTTTAAACACTTTTTATTCTATAAAATCATTTCGCAAAATGTAAACTTATCAAGAAAAAAAATCGTAAACCTTTGTATTACAATGTGCATAAAAATAGGCGTTTCAGTGGCAGCCATTTTGAATTTTGATTTTCTACCTATCTTATCTTTTAGTACAGGCCTGTATTCCACCCAATTTAGAGTTTTAAGGTCCTCCGATAACAGCTTCTGGGTCAAATTCATGATTATTTGGATAAAAAAGTCAAATTTTTTGAGTTTTTTCAGCTTTAAACCGTCATATTTTAAAAATGGCGATAGATACTGTCATTCTAAGATTGTGTTCGAAAAGAGCGGGAAAAAATGAAAAAATACATGTATTTTCATCAAGATTGAATCACTTTTACTTAAGAAAAGTAGCGGTTGAAAAATTAAAACATTTTATGCCAGTTTGGGCGTAAACGGGTTAACCCCCTTTTGAATATCTATTAACTTTATCTTTTCGTCGTCCCAATTATTAATTTCCTTAGTGGGTTCATCTGTAATCATACAAGCAAAAAGTTAATAGATGTCTATATTAAGTATTTGTAAAGTTAGTATTTTGTGTATTAAAAAAATCAATGATTTTGTAAATATATCTGCAAGTTGATTTCTAGATTTAATCCAAATCACATCTATATATCCTTCGTTAACACATTCCTTCACATAACATTCACATCTTTCAACCATATGACGAAGTTTATTATTTCCACTCATCTTAGTGCAAGTAATTGCAGCTTAATTATCACAGGACAGTAGTATAGGATATAAGTTTTTACTTAACTCGAGTTTAAGTGAATTATGAATGGACATTAATTTCTGGTAAGTCTCACTCATCGCTGTATTCTGATTGACAAGTCGACAAGGCAACACTTGTTTGTTTATGTGTTCTCCAAGCTATAGAGTCGCCATACAAGCGAATTACATATCCATAAGTGGTCATTGCATTTTTGCAATCTGTCAAGCTTGCATCAGAAAAGGCTTCCAAATTGTCCTTTTCTGCTTTATAGACAACAGTATAATCAGCTGTGCCAGATATATACTGAAAAAGTCTTTTTATCATATTCCACTCAAAAATTGTTGGATTGACTTGATGTCTACTAAGTACAGTACTAAGCATATGAAATATCGGGTCATGTTGAACCAGATATATATAACAAAGAGCCAAACGCTTCACGATAAATTTTATTTGTTATAGTCTCGTAGGTATATTCATCTTCTTCACGGTTTTTCCTTTCACGATTATTAACTTGATCGATACCATAGGTGTAACTACTGATTTAATCTTATCAAAACCAAATTTCTTAAGCATTTTATTTATAAATTTTTCTTGGCTCAATTTTATAATTTTCTTATCAATATCTCTATCTATTTTAATTCCCAAAAATTCTCTAGGTTCTCCTAAGTCTTTGACAACAACTCTTTACTTAAATGATCTCGAGTTTCATTTATATCAGTAACGCTTTGGCTTCCTATTAAGATATCGTCTACATATAACAAAACTATTATAATGCCAACGGGAATTTGTTTAATGAACAAACATAGATCTAAGCGTGGGAGGTAAAATCTAATTTTCTCATAATTTGGAAGAATTTATCATTCCAGTTTTTCGGACTAGTCTTTAGTCTTTCCTAATATTTTGATCTATTTTCACTTCATCTGGAATTTCTAAGTATATGTCGTCGTCTAAGTCTCTATAAAAAAAGCTGTTTCGATGTCTAATTTTTTCATGATTAAATTAAATTTATTTGCAATTACCAAGAAGGCTCTAACTAACGAAAGTCTAGAAACAGGTTGTATCTTTGAAACCTCGAATAACTAATCTTCCTTTATATTTAATACTACCATTCACATCAGTTTTTCTCTTAAACACCCATCGCGAGTCTATAATATTAGATTTTTGATTCAATTTATCTATTTTTGTTCGTTCTACTACTGTATAAACCTGCTTATTTTTGAGGGAATTTAGTTCAGTTTGAACTGCCTCATCCCAGCCTTTACTTCATTACAGCTCATTGCTTCTTTGAATGTTTGCGGATCTCCTTGAATTTTAGCTAACAGCGCATGATATTTTACATCGCTTTCACATTCATCAAAGTCTATATCATTCGTAGTTTCATACAACGTAAACATAATTTCAGGTGTATTATTTATTGTTCGCGGCCTTCCTCTCTTTTTCTTTTCTGACTCATTGTTACTTATTAACTCTGTTACTGTCATTACATCTTCGTTTAATTCTACTTCTTTATCAGAGTCGACACAATTCTTAAAAGACAATTTTTTTGTAGTTTCTTTATCGTAAACGTAAACAACATAACCAGTCTGTACATAACCTACTAGAAAACCTCTAACTGCCTGACTTCCAAATTTAGTGCCAACGTTCCTAGGTATTCTAATATAATCTACACTTCCAAATCTTTTCAGTTGATTCGCATTGTCGCCGTGGCGAACATTTAATTTTATCAAAGGTGTTTTCATTTCTACGGATTTATGAGGAGTTCTATTATATATATTGTAACGGAGTTGCTATTTTTAATAATAAATAAAATAAAATAATAACAACAATTTAAACCGTTAAACAAATAGTCTCAAAACGCGATCAGCAGCTCAGTAATAATACGGATAGAAGTAGTCGTATAGGCGGAGGCGGCGGTATCCTTTTACTCAGCGAACGCGAAAGGGAAGAAGTAAATTAAATAAGCAATGACGCAATATTTATTTAAACAAAATAAAAATAATGTGTTTTCAAATAAAGTATAAATGCGTGCTGCTGCACGCGAATACGTAGGTCGAATACGCGTAAGAGCAATAAAGAGAGAAAGAAATAAAGCTAGAACTTACAGTGTGTGAACCGCGACAGAAAATCAAATGACCAGACAGTCACGTAGTCGCTTCTCTTACGTGATTCTTATAGTTTAAAAGTTTGTTTTCAGAAACTATTTCTTGCGCATTAGGGTTAAGCAAATAATACAATTTTTTAGTTTTTAGTTTCGATATTAAAAAGTCTTTAAACATTTTAAATTTATAATTTTAATCTAGTCTATATTTTCTAATTGCGTTACTTTTTGAATTTACTATTTCTATTTAAATTTTATCTGATAAACAATTCAATATGTCTAATTTTTCTACATTTTTATTGTTATCTTCAACCACAGTCTTGAATTTATCTTCTATTAATTTACTTATTATAGCTTCAGTCATAATAGTATTGTTTTGATCATTATTTGTACAAGAATTAAAGTTTTCACTTACCCTTTCAGGTGAGTTTTCTCTTACCCTGTCTAGTGACTGGCTGTTCTAATCTTCAAGAAAAGATTATTGCGAAACTGCTGGGCTAAGTACATCTAAAGTAAGTCTAGGTGATTGATTGGTTCCTCCAATTGTAGATTCGACCACATTTTTTACGTCTGATATTTTTAAGTCAGTCTCATGGATAGTCAATTTTTCTTTCTTATTTTGTGTTTCCTTTTTATCTAGAAAGGCAAAACAGTGTTGCCAGATAGAGGTACTTTTTTCTCACACAGTATGACCTCATTTACATTAGATAATAGAGGACAGAAAAACCCTAAATGGTAACCCTGAGGCAAAATCAGATAAAGTCCTTAGCAATTTTTCTTTAAAAACTTCATTGGTTAAGTCTAGTCGAGTTATCAGAATCGTTAATTTGGTTCGGTTTTGATATAAATTATTTTCTTCGAGTGCCCAGTCTTAACGTTAGTCACTTTGGAAACATCTGTCGCTTATCAGTTACATCAATATTATTATTTACAAAGTCTTGAGGAGATTTTGTGTTTTTAATTGATCTTGCTTTATTTGAATCAAGAGTTATTGACACAGGGCCAAACATCTTCTCCATTCCAGTTAACATTTTGTCAAGCATTTGCTGTTTAAGTGAGAGCACCATTAAGGTGTCGGAACCATTATAGCGGAACCAAAAATAAAATACACAGGAATTTTTAGCTAATTTTTAGCCAATTTATTGCTAAAATAAGGAATTTATAGCTACGTCCAGTACCAAGTTAACACCGGTTCCGCTAACTTAACGTTTAAGCTAGCGGAACCTTTTATAACTCGCGTCCTAATTAAGCTATCGCAATAAGTCCAGCGCCATAATTTTTAGCTCGTCAAACTGTACAAGAATTCATACAGGTATTAGCCAAATTTAAATTTCCTAACCTCAAAATAACCCTTTCAAGGTTATTATCATTAAAAACTTGGAAAAAAATTTAATTCCGTCGAAAAACAAATAGTGAGTATTGATTTACTTATTTTTAGCTAATTTATTGCTACAATAAGGAATTTATAGCTACGTCCAGTACCGAGTTAACACCGGTTCCGCTAACTTAACGTTCAAGTTAGCGGAACCTTTTATAACTCGCGTCTTAATTAAGCTATCGGAATAAACCCAGCGCCATAATTTTTAGCTTGTAAAATGAAATAAAATATTAGCTTGATATTACACAGATTTGGAATATCTAATCGTAATCATTTTTTTTTATATTGTATTTTTTACTCGAGAACAAAACTTAACAAAGTCTTGAAGTTTTTAGAGCAAAAAGTTCGTAATATTTCTAATATCACAACTTTTTTCAACTGATCATATTAATAATTTTTTGAACTTCGAATTTTATACCAAATTGAATATTTTTAGCAATAATTTAAAAACGAATGTAGATAACTTGACAATCTTTCAACCAGAAGACAAATCAATTTACGAAGTTCAACGTTCTGCCTCGTTACTAAAAAAAATAATATACAATAGACGGGAGGGAAAGTGTCGATCATGTATCTAATATTTGCCGTACTCGGGTTTGGCTGCTTTGTCCATATTTTAGGTCGTATTTTTTATTTTTGTATTCTGAAATGTGGGAGTAGTTAATTTTTAACATTATTTCGGATAATCTTTGATTGTCTATGTTGGACAAATAGCTTAAAAACTATTCTAGTTTGAAAATTGTTGAAGATTTTGGGTTTGATGTAATTCATTCGAGTAATTAAGGCGTTTTAATATACAAGGTGATCGCATTTTGTATAAATTGTGCAACTGAATTATTTTAATTATAACTATTTTTAACTATTTAATGAGTGAGAAGCAATAATTGAGATTCAAAGAAGTAAATATAGTTGACCTGAAATTGAATGAGTGTTTCGATTTATGGTGTGGTTAAGCAATTAGTGTTTATTGCTTTTTTTAACTTTCAGATTATTCTTGTTTAATACTTCATTGACTTTATAGAAAATATACCGATTTCTTCTATTTTATATAATTTCAACAACACTTATAATAAATTCGTTTTGATATCTATTCATTTATAAGTACCAATCTGGAATTTATTTTTAATAAATGCTTTGTTTAAAACCAGATATTGCACGTTTCCGTTCTTTATTAGCATTTCGATGGGAGCATAGAATGAGAGATGTTAAATAATGAAAAAGTGGAAAATGATCTTACACAAACTGTGTTGTGAAAATGATTTTTATTCTTACTTTTAAACCAAATATCTCATTTTTAGGCACGACTCACTACACGAGTGTACCTTATATTATTGCAATCCAAAAAAGTGTTCTTTCTAAAATATCTGAAAAATTTAGTAGTTTTCTCACTTCTTGAGAATCTCATACTTATATTCCACTATAGTTCTATTTCCAGCCACATCGATAAAATTGTATTTAAGTTATATCACTGTATACATTTTTATTTTTGCATTATTACAAAATGTAATGCTCGTACACACAAACTTACCTTGAACGAAATGTTCGTATTAAAAAACGTAACTTTTTGCTATTTAACGCTTTGTATGCTTTTCAACTATTTTTAACGCTAGAGTTTCGAAAAGGCGTTTAGATCATAAATTGTATAAAAATAAAAAGGTATTGTATGAAGAAAATCTCAAAAAGTTTTTCAACGATTCGGCTAAAATTGTGAGGGTATCTTTCTCATGACTTGGGAACCTTATGGTTCTATTTCCAAGTACATCGATGAAAACGATTTAAAGTTCTAACGATGTTTACATTTTCGCAAAAACGGGTTTCTGCAATAACTCGAAATCTTGAGGTCTTACAAAAAATTCTAAGTAAACGAAATGTTCCTTACGCAATTACAAAACTTTTTCCCATTGGACACTTCGATCCGAGACGAATTTATCGAGATAAACATGTGAAAGCGCTTAAAATAATGAAAAATTCTCGAAAATGCGTTTTTATATTGGATACTTTGCAATAGTATTTACTAATTATACATTCTCAGACAAAGCCTGTTAGTGTTAGTGTTTAGTTACTGTAACTGAGTTAGTGTTAGTGTACTAGTTAGTGTAAAATAAAATCTCAAAAATATATAAACTCAATTTTTTTCTTAAAATAATAAATAAAAAATTCATATTATAAGCTACGTCTGAATAAACTGGTAATGGTTTATATTTGTCAATTTTATTTTAATTAATTCATATTGTGTAGTACAACTTTACCTTATATACAATGAATTGTTTTATTTTATATATTTAGTGTATAATCGAAAATTTATTTTGAAATAATAGTGAATAAGTTGGTAATACAAAAATTAATTATCGATTTAATATTTTTGTACAAGCTTAACTTTACAAGTTTACATTTGAAAAATTGTTATAATTTCCGTAAGTTTACAGATACTTGAGGGGACAAATTCCATCATTTAATAAGCTTTCAAAAATGTTCCTTTTAAATTTATGTATAAAAAAATTATACTTAATACTGTATTTTGGAAAAAGGCTTTGCGCGGTGCACGATTGCTCAGGTTATTGTTGATGAAATCGAACATAATCACTCGCGATTTTTTTCTTTTTACAAGTAGTAATAGTTAAGTCGAATAATTTTTTTAAAAAATGCCTGTTCTCCTTTTTTTTACACCAAAATATTCAATGGATAATTTTAATTAAATATTGTAATATGGAAACTTTTTCTAAAGTCTAAAATAAGATATAAAAGAGTTTTTCGAATAACCGTTAATAAATAAACTATTAAATAAAGTGAAAAAAATTTTTTACATAGAAAATTATTTATAAAAAGTAATCATCACTAATTTCATTATTTGAATAAAAATATAATATTTATTTCATTATTTATTTATTCAGTTTAAACATATTTACTGTTTTTTAAATAATATTTCATAGTAAAGGGATTTATAAAATAATGTAATTCAAAGAAAGTAATAAAAATAAGCCGGGAATATTATAACGTACACAGGTTCACGGAATTGGCGAATATCGTACACAACAATACATGCGCGAGCCGCCACCTCGCAATACATAGTTGCCGACCGCCGTGTGAGACGGTTGTTCATTATAGTTTTTTTTTATAACGTACAAACTTTAACCGATAGGCGTTTAAAAATGTCAAGACGAGTAGGTCGTCCACCAAAAGTGGATGCAGAAACTTTTATAAATGCAGTAATGCATTTTAAAGATTTAGTTATCGAAAATGCTACAATTGTTTCGAAAAACAATGGTGTATGGGCCGACATCTCAAATATGTTAGGCAATAAATATTCGAAAAATACCGTTTATACCATGGTTGTGTGCAATGCAAACAATATTAAAATTAAATTACTTGGACAAGATAGTGAATCTTATGGATGCGAAAGCAAAAATGAAAGTAACACAGACTTGAATAAAAGTGAGATTTTAACTGATAACGACAGTGATAGTGGAAGTGATTCGTCTATTGATACAGATAAAAACATAAAGCAATTTAACATTTTTCTAAACATCGAAGAGTTTAACAATCTTATTCAGGAACCGGTGAAAAAACCATCTAATCGGAAAAGTAAAATATCAAAACCTAAACGTCGTTTTTTCATAGCGGGTCTTTGGCAGGATATAATACAACGAAAAATATTACAAGCATCGGGGACATCATGTGGTTTTAATTTTCGTGAGCACTATCTGGCGCTGAATGAAAATAAAGGAAATTTTAAAGGTATGGTATTTTCTTTTATTTTACCTTTATAATTGTAAATTTTTACTATTCCCTTTTTACTATCTTAATTTATTATTTTCATTGAAATAGCTTATTGCTTTTAAAGTACAACATAAAGAGCTTAATGAAAGTGGTAAAGTACATCTTTCATATTTAAATTTATTATTTATTGTAATTTGCACGTTTTTATTTGCATTTTAATCATGGGTCTAAATTCTGAACCGTTGCACCACATCAACGACTTTTTCGAATTCTTCGAAGTAAATTTTTAAACATTGAAATAGCTAAATCATGTCTAAATCATAAATAATCACAAAAAAATACCAAACACGCACGTACAGACGCACGCACATGCACAAACAAACACGCGCATATACACACGCGCATATATACAAACACATACACATACACGAGCTCACACACACACATATACACATACACAAACGCACACACCCACATACACAAACAAACAAACACACACACACACAAAGAAGACGTAAAAACAGAAATATTGCTCAAGGAGGTTTTCTACCGGTGCGCGATGCTTCTCCATGCTTGTACCGACTGTGCATGTGAAATCTAAACCATTAAAAGCGGAAAATTCGTGATATTTATTCAAAAACATCGATCCGTAACTCTCTGCGGCATTTAAAATAAATTCATTAAATTTTAAGTCGCTTTATCTGAAAAAGTTATTTACAAAAATCATAACATTTCATTTATGATTTATCGTAAAGGAAAGAAAATTAAATTTCCTTTGATTTGCTTGCCAGTGATTACCGCTTTACATTATTTTATACAAGAAAAATTTTCCTGTTTCTTAATACGATCAATCATGGGTCTGAAGTCTGAACCGTTGCACCACAACGACTTTTTCGAATTTTTCGAAGTAAATTTTTAACCATTGAAATAGCTAAATCATGTCTAAATCATAAATAATCACAAAAAATACCAAACACGCACGTACAAACGCACGCACACATGCACATATACAAACACGTACACGAGCTCATATACACACATACACAGAAATACACAAAGAAACGCATACATATATAAACACACGCACACGTATACAAACACACACACACATACAGGAGCGCACAAACACACATACACACAGATAAACAAATACGCGCACACACACAACCACACGTACACATATCCAAACACACACACACACAAACAGAGGAAAACACGAGCTCACATACACAAACACGCACACACACTAACACACGCACACACATATCCAAATACATACATACACACATACACAAGCAAACACAAACAACGCACGCACACACATACATCACATGCACACACAAACACACACGAGATTACATATACAGATACACAAACAAACACGCACACACAACCACACGTACACATCTACAAACACACACACAGGAACACACCACGTACACATATACAAACACACACACACACACACACACAGGAACACACGAGCTCACATACATAGTCATGCACAGACACGCACACACATACACGAGCTCACATATACACGCGCATATACAAACACACACACATACACAGACATACACAAACACACGCACACATATACAAACATACTCATACACAAACACACATACGCACACATTCGCACACATATACACACACACGCATATACAGGGTGTCCGCGAGCTCCCTTCGCAGTGAGGACGATGTGCACCAAAAATATTTGTATGTTACTACTTTAATTATAACTATAGTTGTTGCTTTAGCAGTAACAGAGAAACTCTTTTAGTATGTTACTAATATAGTAACTACTATAGTTATAACTATTTTTAAAACTTAAATTTTAGAAAATATTTTAGTAATAACTATAGTAATTACTATTTCTATTATTTTTAGTAACATTGATATTAGTATTAACTTTAGTAATTACTATAGTTAAAACTAAAAAAAAAACTATTTTTCTTTGCCCTGAAGCAGGCCGATTTTACGAGCATAGGGTAACCAACGCTAGACACTAAATGTTAAGTAATTCGTGTTAGATATTCTAAATATTAGTATTAGATTAATTTTAATTAATTCACCTATCCTAGTTATAATCTATAAAATAGATGTTCTTAACCTCAAACCATTAAACTATTAAAATAACGTCAATAATCTCAACATTTCAAAATTAATAAAACACCTTATTTTTAATATATAACACACATACTTTAAACCCCAAATCATTAAAATGATAAAAATACCCTCAACATTTGAAAATTAATAGAAACATGTTACAACGTTTTAAATATAAATACAAAACTGGTTAAAACCTATAAAATAAAAACTCTTAACCTCAAATCTTTAAAAACATAGATATACCGTAAAAAATATTAGAGAATTAACAGAAACATTTTAGGAGCAACCAATAAAATAGATGTTTCTAACCTCAAATCGTTAAAATTATTAAAACATCCTACAAAATATCGAAATTGGAAAATTAATAGAAACACTCTTACTATAACCTGTAAAATTACTAAAAACGATCTTATTATAACCTATAAAATAAATCTTTATAACCTCAAATCTATAAAATAATTGATATAACGTAGCAAATATTAACATTGGAGAATTAACAGAATCATTTTAGTTACAACCAAAAAAAATAAGAAATTTCTAACCTCAAATCGTTAAAACTACTAAAGCAACCACAAAAAATATCGAATTTGGTAATTTCGTAGAAACACTCTTACTATAACCTGTAAAGTTACTAAAAACGATCTGATTATAACCTATAAAATAAATATTCATAACCTCAAAACTATATAATAAATGTAATAACGTAAAACATATCAACATTAGAGAATTAACAGAATCGTTTTAGTTTTATTCAATCAATAGATATTTCTAACTTCAAATCGTAAAAATTACAAAAACAACCACAAAAAATATCGAAATTGGAAAATATTTATTTTATAGGTTATAGTCAAGCCGTTTTTAGTAATTTTACAGATTATATTAAGAGTATTTCTACTCATATACACATTTTGATATTTTTGAGGGTTGTTTCAGTAATTTTAACAATTTGACGTTAGAAATCTCTTTTTTTTTATAGAAACTAAAATGATTCGGCTAATTCTCTAATATTTATATTTTTTACGATATTTCAATTACTTTATAGATTTGAGATTATGAATATTTTTTTTAGGTTATAACCAGAACGTTTACAATAATTCAACAGGTTATAATAAGAGTGTTTCAAGTACTTTTCTCATTGTGATATTTTTTGAGGTTGTTTTAATAATTTTAACAATTTGAGTTTTGAAATATCTATTTTATTGATTGTACCTAAGGTGTTTCTGTAATTCTCTAATATTATTTACAGTATATCTATTATTTTATAGATTTGAGGTTCTGAATATTTATTTTATAGGTTATAATCAGAACTATTGTAATTTTATAGGTTATAATAAGTGTGTTTCAACAGAATTTCAAATTTTGATATATTTAAGGTTATTTTAGTAATTTAAAAGAATTGAGGTTAGAAATATATATTTTATTGGTTGAAACTAAAAATGTTCTGTTAAATCTCTAATGTAGATATTTTTTACCTTATTTCAAATATTTATAGATTTTAGGTTATGAATATTTATTTTATAGGATATAAACAGTCCGTTTTTAGTAATTTATTGGTTATAATAAGAGTGTTTCTACTAATTTTCAAATTTCGGTATTTTTTAAGCTTGTGTAGTAGTTTTAGCGATTTGAGGTTTCAACCATTGGTTGAAAATAAAATGATTCTGTTAACTCTTTTATGTTGATATTTTGTACGTTATTTGAATTATTTTATAGATTTGAGTTTATAAATATGTATTTTATAGATTAATCAGACCGTTTTTAGTAATTTTATAGGTTATAATAAGAGAGTTTCTAATAATTTTCAAATTTCGGTATTTTTAGCTTGTTTTAGTAATTATAACGATTTGAGGTTAGAACCATTGGGTGAAACTAAAATGATTCTGTTAATACTCTAATATTCATATTATCTACGTTATTACAATTGTTTTATAGATTGAGGTTATAAATATTTAATTTATAGGTTATAATCAGACTGTTTTTAGTAATTTTATAGGTTATAATAAGAGTGTTTCTGCGAATTTACCAAATTCGATATTTTATGTGGTTGCTTTAGTAATTTTAACGATTGAGGTTAGAAATTTTTTTTTTTTTTTGGTGAAACTAAAATGATTCTGTTAATTCTTTAATGTCGATATTTTCTACGTTATTTCAAATATTTTATAGATTTGAGGTTATAAATTTTTATTGTATAGGTTATAATAAGAGTGTTTCTACTAATTTTCTAAATTCGATATTATTACTAGTTGCTTTAGTAATTTTAACGATTTTAGGTTAGAAATTTCTTTTTTTTTTTTGGTTTAAACTAAAATGATTCTGTTAATTCTTTAATGTCGATATTTTCTACGTTATTTCAATTATTTTATAGATATGAGGTTATAAAGATTTATTTTATAGGTTATGATCAGACCGTTTTTAGTAATTTTACAGGTTATAGTAAGAGCGTTTCTGCGAATTTACCAAATTCGATATTTTGTAGGATGTTTTAATAATTTTAACGATTTGCGGTTAGAAACATCTATTTTATTGGTTGCACCTAAAATGTTTCTGTTAATTCTCTAATATTTTTTACGGTATATCAATGTTTTTAAAGATTTGAGGTTAAGAGTTTTTATTTTATAGGTTTTAACCAGTTTTGTATTTATATTTTAAACGTTATAACATGTTTCTATTAATTTTCAAATGTTGAGGGTATTTTTATCATTTTAATGATTTGGGGTTTAAAGTATGTGTGTTAAATATTAAAAATAAGGTGTTTTATTAATTTTGAAATGTTGAGATTATTGACGTTATTTTAATAGTTTAATGGTTTGAGGTTAAGAACATCTATTTTATAGATTATAACTAGGATAGGTGAATTAATTAAAATTAATCTAATACTAATATCTAGAATATCTAACACGAATAACTTAACATTTAGTATCTAGCGTTTGTTACCCTATGCTCGTAAAATCGGCCTGCTTCAGGGCAAAGAAAAATAGTTTTTTTTTAGTTTTAACTATAGTAATTACTAAAGTTAATACTAATATCAATGTTACTAAAATAATAGAAATAGTAATTACTATAGTTATTACTATAGTAGTTACTATATTAGTAACATACTAAAAGAGTTTCTCTGTTACTGCTAAAGCAACAGCGATAGTTATAATTAAAGTAGTAACATACAAATATTTTTGGTGCACACCGTCCTCACTGCGAAGGGAGCTCGCGGACACCCTGTATATAAACACACACGCGCACACATACATACACACACACACACATGATTAAACATTGATTTGGAAAATTCGTTGCGGTTAAACGGTTCAAACTTCAGACCCATTTTTAATCAAATAGGAAGAACTATAATTAAAATAAAGAAATTATATTTGCACTTATCTTGTTTAAAGAGTATATTTTGAAATGTTTTTGTTGTAATCACTTAATTCATATATTTTTTAGATTTTTTGCCTTTTAAAAAGCTTGTGCCAAAAACGTTGCGGACTATTTATTTCATACAAATTTAGTAACTGATTTTTTAATTGCTTACATTCAGCTTTCTAATTTTCTTTTTTTACATTGAAATTTATTATTTACTGCAAATATCGTGAAATATAATAAACATTTTTTCATATTATATATTAATAGGTTGCTGCAATTGTGGAACTGAATTAAAATGCAAGTTTAAAGAAACTGATCTTTCACAAGGCATAACGGGAAATTGCACTATACGTATTGGTAAAAACAACAAGAATTGTGGCAAAAAGTATATTAGAAAGCCAATAAGAGAAGAGTATGCTAAAGAACTTGAGCATCAATCGTGCGAAAAGTTCAGAGCAACAGAAGCTTTGAAATCTATGCTTCCTGGTGATCGAGAACCACCAACACTTCCTTCTCTGAACGTGTTAAGAGTTATAAAAAGCTCTCAAAAAACTGCTCAATATATCGATAAACATCCCATAACTGCACTTGTAAAAATGAAATATGGTTTACACTCGCTCAGCATTCAAGAAGTTGTCTACGATCCATTTTTAGTTCGGTATACAACTTCACAACAATTACAAGCGTATAAAAGGGTTCACGCAGCAGAAAAAAAAATTCGAGTAGCTATTGACACTACAGGCTCGTTAGTACACAAAATAAAACATGATTTCAATATAAAATCAAAGCACATTTTTTTGCACGCTATGGCTGTTAACTGTTCTGCAGGACAATTCCTTGTAACGCAGATGTTGTCAGACAGTTCCCATAGCGTGACTTATGAATATTGGTTAAAGTTATTCCATCGCGACGGACCCCTATTCCTCAAGAATCTGTAATGGACTATTCGAAAGCGCTATTAAAGGCAGCTGTAAATGTTTACAGTTCATTCAAAACCATTAATGAGTATGCTGATGGGTTGAGAGATGAGCGCAATCAACCGACGTTCATTAAAATCGATGTAGCTCATTTTATAAAAAAATATTCTGTTTTTTTTTAAAATGTAAGCAGAAAGGTAAAAACTTTTTACCTGGCCACAATTGGGCAATTAATGCTCTCTGAGAATACAGAAGATGCTGAAACATTAATAAAATAAAATAATCTTTATTTATTATTTCTGAGTCGGAAACAGAAGGTAATTCACCGGATGGCACCTTGACAATGTGTGCAAAAGCTATCAATGTTTTAAAAGGCAAAATTACAGGTAAATAAGATAGTATTATCATATTATATTTTTAATAATAAAATATTTAAATAAAACGAAAAAAAATGTTTTTCAATTACATGAATATTTATTCAAAATAAATAGATTTCGTTAGAAAGAAACTACATTTATTTAAATATATAAAAAGTTTATATAAATTAAAAATTAGTGAAAAAAACTCAAAGCATATTTTATTGTCACAAAATATTTTTTTGTCTAACGTTGGTTCTTAAAATAAATCTCTTTTAACCAGTTATAACTACCTAGATTAAATAATATACTTCAGTCTTATGTATCATTTTTATGTCTTTATTTATTATAAATGTTTATTTGAACAAATAAAAAATTAATGTAATGTACCATTTTTAGTTTAGCCCATTAATGCGTAAATGCACGTTTTTGTGCACACATTTGCAAACTCAAATTCTACTAGAAAAACAAAATAGTTTTTGGCGGTAATCCTATATAGGGGGTTTTTGATGGTCCTCTTTCAAATTCTGCAACTTATATTCTAAAGAAAAATTCGATAACTTTAATAATTTTTACTTTTTTTTAAAAAAAAGTCAAAATTTTTTTGCATTTTTTTTAAAATTAATTTTTGTTGATGTTTCTGCATTTGCAAAATGAAACAACCGACAGAAATCGCGGTCCGAATGTTTGTAGTTTCCGAAACCCTGGTTCTGAACTTGTTTTCCCCTCTTAGTTTTTCCTAAATGGCGGTTTCTTTAAATCGCATGATGTTAAAAAATGTTCGTATCCCAACACATCAATTACCTGCAAGGAAAAAGTTTGTTAATACAAGCAAAAACTGTTGAAAAAGAATCGGAGATTCAGGTACCTTCAACACACTCGACAAAGCAGCAGATTCCGAATGATTTAAATCCAGCGATCAATGCTTCTGCTGTTAATGAATGTAATTTGATTAACTTGCAATTTACAACGTGTCCAGCTTGCACGAATAATGACATGCCTAGTGGTGCGCATAAATGTGTAATATGCAATAAAGCTGTTCATGCTCTTGATACTTGCTCAAAATCCATCGAAGAGAAAGATGAAGGTTACGGGCAACAGCGAATATGCCTAATTTGTCATTTAAAAAACAGTAACTCAAACAGTTTTTCTAAGGATGAAGATTACGATAATTGGAAAAATAAGGGTTATGAAAATGAAAACATTGAAAATAAAAGAAAAAATAAATTTAATGAAAAAGAAAATAATAAAATTACGCAACAGGATAAAAACCGTGCTCTCTACTTTGGGAAAAGTAAAAGCATTATAAAAGACATGTCCTGCAGGATTAATATTGATAAACATAAAAAAATACCCATTATAAAAAATGGTAACTCATTATCATTGAGCTCTGTTGCTGTTGACGGAAAAAAAATCAAATAATGAAATTGACCAACTTTCTATTGTAAATACATGCTCTTTCGACAGTTTGCTGCAATTATTTTAACAGGAGCTTCTGATTTTCAATTGGTAGAGACAAAAGTAAGTATACCTTGTCTTTAGTTCTTGATTTCATTTATTCTATATCTGATTTTGTACAGTATATTTTTCGTACTTTTTGACTTAACCCTTTAACGACCAAAATGCTTAATTTTTCTGTCGATTTTCAACGCGTTTTTTTCGGTAGTCATAGACCTTAGAGATTTTTCCAAACACGTATTTTGATGGAAAATTTAACGCTCTTTCAGAATCTTTTTTTGAAATTGCAATTGATTGCGTTATAAGAAATCTATAGCCAATTAAACAATACAAAACGTGAAAATTATGCAAAAAATCAAGTTTGCGATTTTTTTTATGTTACCGCAAAGAAATCATCTTATAAATATGATCAGGGGTGATCACGACTACGAAAGTATCTCTAGGAATTTTGGTGGAATTTTTTAACCACTTCTTCCAACAAAATTGTGGCAAAATAAAAAAAATCTATAAAAAACATAACTCATTTTTTATCTCGGAAACCATTGAGTTTAGAGGAAAAGTTCATGGAACAAAAAAGTCTTAGAATTAATCGAGAAACAAACCTGGATTTTTTCAGAATTTTTGGAGATGATTTTGAAAAAATGGATTTTTCGTATTTCCCGAAAATTCAGAAATCGCCTCGGAAAATTCTGAAAAATTCAGGCGTGTTTCTCGATTAATTATAAGGCTTTTTTGTTCCATGAACTTTTCCTATAAATTTAATTGTTTTCTTTGATAAAAAATGAGTTAGTGTTGGAAGAAGTGGTTCAAAAATTCCACCAAAATTCCTGGAGATATTGGTCGTTAAAGGGTTAAAACAAAAATGACTCATTGAAAAATAGTTAATGTTATTAAATGAGTATTATTCGATGGTTTTCATATTATAGTTAATACGTTAACAACCTTACCTATTCAAAGTGTAAAAAAAAAAATATCAGCATTGATATTATTTTTGTTATATTTATAAATATTCAAATATGTTTCATGTAAAGAACGTATTAAACGTGTTAAATTGAATTAAAACTTATATTTGAAAGTAAGTACCTTTTGCTTTTGCTTAAGTTGCTTCGTAAATCCAAAAGATCAATCCAAACAAAATAGTAGTGCATAAGCTTCATTGTATTTCATACGCAACTTCAAATCAATTGTATTTTGCAATACAAAATAATTTTTCACAGCAGTAAGCTAATAAAGTTTGTAACGGGGTGGGTACTGGGGATATGTAAGGCCCACGGTTAGGCCCAATCTGTCCCAACTTACCAACCTTAAGTGTGCAGTCCCACGATGCAGCCGGGAATCCCTTTGATTCCCGTGCAATGCCGTTAACAACGTCAAACACTCCGTTTGACTTATATACCGTGTGTTGGGCCCTATGACCAAAATTGCCAACTAGGATAAACACCGGAGAGGGCGGTATTCGTAGGATGGGACGGTAACCGGTAAAACACTATCAACAATCGATATTATTGTTAATCGGCGAGAAAGATTGTCTCGCCGAGTCAATTTATTAAATTAACAATTAAATATTAATAAATAAACTATAAATGAACTTTAACAATTTACGGGGAGTCGTACCGATGACTACCCCCGAGGTCAGCGCGAAAAGAATCAGTTAAAATCTATTTAACAGTAGATTACGAGCAACCGATCCGGATATGATCGGCTGCTTAACCTGATGGCATACGTCACACCGTGTGACGTATAAATCTCTGACGTAGAGAGCTTTTACGTAGAAGCTTACTACGTCACGCGCGCCTTCTCTCGTCAAGTGGCTCCCGCGAACCACCGACCTTTCTATCCGTGCGGGTATTGTCACGAGAGGGGAAAAGGGAGGAACGCTTCCTCACCTGGACCGTACCAGGTAAATCGGGACGCGAAAATTAGATAGACACGCGGGTCTAAATGTGGTGCACCACTTACCGCGTATCTGAATATCTCGCTTCGGCGGGAAAAGGCTGTGCTATTGAGAGAGAGCTCGTCCTCGTATATGTCTCTCTCTCTCTCTCTCCAACGGTCGAGAAGGTGGGATTCGCCGAGCCTCCTTTTCTCACTGTCTGTGAGAGGTGCTGCTGCACACGTCGACGTGGAGGTTAGTGGGGAGAAACTGCTCACACCCACACACAACGCACAACAGTTCTTTTGCTCTTTTATCCCGAAAAAAACAATCACCGGTCACCAACACCGTGTTGTTGTCGTGCGCGCGCGAAATCTATCACGATACTCCTCTCGCGCACGATTCTCGCGCGCGTTCCATGCGCGCGCATCACTCTGGATACTCTTTTCAGTTACTCACCTGATCGGTAACTCGCTTACCGTTATAAGTTGTTAAATTGCCACTACATACTGAAATTATATATTTTTTAATGTTACATTGTAAGACAGCATTAAATTTATTTATATATAAATTGTAGCAAAAGCACTATTAAGGTACTGTTCTTCTAAAAAGAGAAACAAAGCTAAACTTTTTTTTATAGTCTTCTTGATTGAACGTACAAATACGTGCTCTAATGTATGCGTATCTAATTTAAACATAATGATACTCCATTATTAATTTATTTATATTACTAACTTTGCGCAGGTTGAACAGCATGCAGCAAGTAATGATTTATATAGAATTGTTAAGGACATAAAAGACAAAGGGCTTGGATCACACACTTACACTTTGCGTGGCAAAATTTTTAAAACATATTTTAAAATAACCGAAAATCCAGCCGTACCCGGATGGAAAATTATTGATGGTAAAATTAATGTAGGCTCTCTAGCTAACAAACTCTTCCAAAATTGTCCGAGTTTCATTGAAACATCCAGCTGCTCCAATGGTTGTACAACGAGAGAAAAAAATTTATTACATATACGCTCGAAGAGAACTGTATTTTGAACACTACGAAAGAAAATATTATTCAAAATTATATCGATGTATGTCAAAATGCACCATGCACTACAGTCAACTGTAATGGAAATGTGAAGAACAATCTTTCAATATGTAAGATTATATTTAAGTTTACAATTTATTCTTTGTACTACAAAATTGCGTCGAAAAATACGGTTTACTTAATTAAATTTACTAAAGAACTATACAGTAAAAATTGTAAATGGCCAGGTAAAATGCTTAGTTTTTGGGTATTAATGAAACGCTTTTTTCGCCATTTAGTAGTTTGGGCGTAACCTCAAAATAATAATAAATTAATTTCTTGGTGACCTTCTAGAGAAAACTCAACGTGTCCTGTAAAATTAGATTGTTTTCATATTTTCTGCATCGGTTTAGTTAATTAATTTAGCCCTAAAAGTCACCATTCTAAAGATATACTGATTAATATGAATTTCGGCATAAAATTTGTCCAAAATAGTTTTAGTGCCTCTTTCTTAGCTTCAAACAAGCCATTTTTCTTACGTTGGACTAAATCAGAAAAAGCATTTTCTCTAGCCTTTAAATAGCTAGTTAAATGATAAGATTGATAGATTTAGTCTATGCAGCCAGTAATTCTGAGTTAAAAAAGTGAGAAAAAACGTTTCATTATTGGGAGAAAAATTTTATTATATGAAAAGAATATAATTAAAGATATTCTTACAACTTTCCCTACTTAGAATGTCGAATAGGTATAAATTTGAGATCTACTTTAGAAATGTCGACCAAAATAAAAATTTGAAATTAATATATTGTTTTAAAATTTTTGTTAAATCAATTTGTTAAGCTATACTAATGGATATTTTATTATGTACATAGAAAAAATTTAATTTAGTAATAATTCATCTCTCCAGTTTCAATGTTCAATAATACGTACATGATAACGAAATATAATGACTACTTTTTTTGAAAATAAAGAGTTTATCACGTAATATGAACTACCTTTTACGTATTTTCGTGATGTTCAAAATTCGGCAACAATTAATGTAATCTGTTACAGTTAATCTGTAATAAATTATAATCTATCATATTTTTGAATTTACATTTTTCGACAAGCGACAAAAATAGTTTTACTATAACCGTACAAAGGTTTAACCGAAATTACATAAATTTTAAAAATTTTGCAAATGCATATTGATTGATCATAAAAAATCTTCACAATACATATTGGAAAAACTCATTTCAGCAATGCAAGTTTTGAAAAATTTATTTGTTTTTGGTTTTTTAACATACAAGTCGTGGTTCTAAAAAAATATTTTTTACTTGAAAAATAATAAATTTAAACAATAATTGCAGGTGACATAGTTATGTTCGACATTTCTGTCAACAAGCAGAAACGCAAGATCAAGCTAAAAACTATAGTGCAGGAAATAAGTATTCCAAACAGTAAATCGACATATTTGAAATTAGTAGGTTTAGTGGACATGAATGTGGAAGCTGAGCATTATCGTGCCATTGTTTATAGACGAGGTAACCGTAGATGGAGCGTCTTTGACGACCTTGCATCTAAAGAAATTTTCATGTCAGAGAATGGACTAGTGAAGCCATTTCTATTATACGTGAAAATGGAAAAATAATATTTCGTTATTAGATATTAGCAGAACAGTGCCATGACATGTTTATAAATATTTTATTTTAAAGAATGTACATATGCAGATTCAAATAGAAATGTCAAGCAAAAAACTTATTAAAGAGTACTTCGTATTATATATTGAAGCATTGAGTGTTTGTTCCTAATAACTATTAACCTTTAGATTATAAGGATTTGAAATCGTTAATTGCTCAGTATTTTCTAACGAAAACGCATAATATGTATGTCTAATATCTATTTCATATTTTATATATATTTTAATACTTGGGGACGCGAAATATGCAATTTTTAAAAAATATGAGCGCGCGCGTGTGTACGTGTGTGGATCAATTACAGCGTTTTCAAAGTAGTTTCAAAACGTACAATTTTAAGGTTTTTAAATTTTTTTTAATGTTGCCGTTAAAATAGGTATGTTTTTGAAATGGCAGCGTCCAGAGTGTCAATTTATTTATAAACAGGTTAAAGGTTTGTTCAGTTATCTACATTTATTTTTAAGTTACTGCAAAAGAGACAATTTGGCATAAAATCTATAGTTCAAAAAAAGATTAACATGATTGGTTCAGACAAGTTGCGAATACTGGAAATATCACGAACTTCTTTCTCTACAAATTTCGAGATTTCGTTAAGTTTTGTTCTCGAGTAAAAAATAAAATATAAAAAAAATGATTGCGATTAGATATTCGAAATCTGTGTAATATCAAGATAATATTTTATTTCATTTTAGCTGTTAAAAATTACGGTACTGCGTTTATTCCGATAGCTTAATTAGGACGCGAGTTATAAAAGGTTCCGCTAGCTGAAACGTTAGGTTCCCTACTAAAAATTATCACGTGATCATCACTGATTCAACGATTTCAACACTGTTTCGACCGATAGGTGGCTGCCAGTTACCCGCTATAGATTAGCGTGCGCGTAGGGCTTATATGGAGGCAAAGTAGGAAGATAAAAGCGACTTCGATCATATTCTATGCCTTTACTTTGCCTCGTATATTAATAACGTGGCGAATAAAGGATTTTTTTTGTCAAAACCAAATGGCCAGTTTAGTTTCTGTGAAATTGAATCCCATCAACTCCGTGTCTAAGATTACATTAATAAAAAAACAAAAATTTTCATATATCACGTGATTATCACGTAGATATCCACGTGATAATCACGTGAAAAAATGGTCGAAAATCTCACGTGATTATCACGTGGATATCCACGTGATAATCACGTAGTTATCCACGTGATAATCACGTGATAATTTTTAGTAGGGTTAGCGGAAACGGTGTTAACTCGGTACTGGACGTAGCTACAAATTCCTTATTGTAGCAATAAATTAGCTAAAAATAAGTAAATCAATACTCACTATTTGTTTTTCGACGGAATTTAATTTTTTTCCAAGTTTTTAATAATAATAACCTTGAAAGGGTAATTTTGAGGTTAGGAAATTTAAATTTGGCTAATGCCTGTATGAATTCTGTACAGTTTGACGAGCTAAAAATTATGGCGCTGGGCTTATTCCGATAGCTTAATTAGGACGCGAGTTATAAAAGGTTCCGCTAGCTGAAACGTTAGGTTAGCGGAACCGGTGTTAACTCCGGTACTGGGACGTTTAATTTTTTTTCCAAATTTTTAATAATAATAACCTTGAAAGGGTAATTTTGAGGTTAGGAAATTTAAATTTGGCTAATGCCTGTATGAATTCTTGTACAGTTTGACGAGCTAAAAATTATGGCGCTGGGCTTATTCCGATAGCTTAATTAGGACGCGAGTTATAAAAGGTTCCGCTAGAAATAAATTAGCCTAAAAATAAGTAAATCAATACTCACTATTTGTTTTTCGACGGAATTTAATTTTTTTTCAAGTTTTAATGATAATAACCTTGAAAGGGTAATTTTGAGGTTAGGAAATTTAAATTTGGCTAATGCCTGTATGAATTCTTGTAAAGTTTGACGAGCTAAAAATTATGGGCGCTGGGCTTATTCCGATAGCTTAATTAGGACGCGAGTTATAAAAGATTCCGCTAGCTTAAACGTTAAGCTAGCGGAACCGGTGTTAACTCTGTACTGGATTTAGCTATAAATTCCTTATTGTAGCAATAAATTAGCTAAAAATTAGCTAAAAATTCCTGTGTATTTTATTTTTGGTTCCGCTATAATGGTTCCGCCACCTTAATGGTGCTCAGTTGAGTATAGGCACAGTCAAAAGGAGGTTGGTTGATGACTCCCTAAGGAGTCAGTCAACACGTTGTTCGAGATTGCGTTCGATGGTGGCAGTGCTACCTTCATAACTCCTTGAGCAGATGACCATTCTTTCTCTAATATGCTTAATTCGTCAGCTGTTAAGTGATTATCGAACTAATTGCAAATTAAATAATTGCAAATAACTAAAATATGTAGTTGGGTTTCAGACGCTAATAAGTATTATCAACAATTCTTATAAGTTGTTGTCAGTTATTTGCAATTATTTGCACTTCTATTTTTGTGCTATAATATAATAAGAGAGCAATTGCATATAAATAAATGCATATAACTGAATATAACTGCAAATAATTAATATAATCTATTCGCAATTGCTAAAAACTGCAAATAACTGCTAATAACCATTTCTGAAAACTATTTGATACTGCTTAGATTTTCACAAAATTGCAAACAATTACTACTAACTGTGTATGTACTGCAAATAACTGTAAATGACTGCAAATATCTGCTAATAACTGTTAATACTTGTTATAAGTGTCTCAAACCCAACTAAATTTTTTAATAGTATAATAGTCAATTTAATTTGCACTTATTTGTAGTTATTTACAATTATTTACTATTTTTTGAAGTTATTAGCATTTACTTTTTTTCGCTAGAGTAATAAATTAAAAATTATATACTATGTTTTTTTCCATAGTTTGATAACTTATGATATAATTGCGTGGGGTGGTACATATCAAAATAATCTCCAACCACTGCAAACAGTTCAAACATGAATTCTAAAAATAATAAATAAAAATAAGTTTGAAAACATAGTTACATTCTATCTAAAGCAAATATTTGCAAATGAAAGTCTTAAGTACAAATATAATAACTTCAAAAGTCAGTATGCTAATTCAACGAGCAGAACTAGACGCAAATATATAATGTCACCGAAATATCAAAAAACTGTTAATACTAAATTACATGATTTAATTCAACGAACTAAAACTGAACTACACAAAAACACAGTTAATACAATAGATAATTTAATAAATGAAATAATAAACAACTGAATACTCAAAACTAATTATGAAAAAACAAATATTAAGTACATACATTTTGTTAAAGGCATCAGTGACGATTTGAAAGATAAAACCAAAAATAGAGAAAAATATAAACCAATAGAAACGGTCATGTCCATTATTGTTGATAAGGCAGAAAAAAATAATCAAAAAGTTATGAGAAAAGAAGCAAAAGAAGCACCCGGACTCAAAAATAATAAATCAGCTATGATTAAAATGACATACAAAGATATCAATTATTTAAGAAACAATTATACAATTTTTTACTTTAAATCAAATCAATTTTTCAAATTCAATGTATTCAATCAAAAGACAACCACCATATAAAGACATAGTATATTTATATTGATGTAAAAGTATTTACATCAAAATGCAAATGTGATACTGCTATACAACAGAAACAGATGTTCCCACATTATATAGAGTTACCTATGCTGTTAGACTAACATGCCTGACTAGACAAAACTCTATAATAGAAAGAATAGCATATGCAAGAAACAAGAATGTAACAGTTTAAACATTTATGACAAGATCTATGTTAGTGAAATTCTGGTAACCAATTAAACAAGAAGATCTCTATATTATAAACAAAATAAGTGAAATTACAAATTGTACATATAAAAATATTATCTTTTAAAAAAATATAAAATATAATCTTTATAAATATACTGTGATTTAATATTGTTATGAAACATTGTTAGTATAAAGAGACAAAATAATAAAATATAGTATATTTAAAATTATTAAAGTTAATATACAGTAAAATTATTTTAAACTAAAAATATCATCATGGATTGTTTTATAAGAATTACATTATTACTTTAATGTATTAATTTAAGATATTTAAATTATTTATGTGAACATTGTTGGAGAGTAGTGAATAAAATGATTGCTGTAATCCATATTAAGTATGTCTTTTTATATGCTGGATAGCAGGATGCAAGTATGGAAGTCCGACATGCATTTTGTGTTATCCTCATATAAATGATATTTTTGTTTTCTTTTTTTTATTATTATAATATTGGATTATTGGAGGTTTGTGCTGTGGTATTCTCAGCAAAACTAACTAACATTTTACTTATTCAGACCTGCGCACAGGAAAGTTCACTTTCTTCTGCAGGATTTGAGACATTATAGTAGGTTATTATGTAATAATATCTATCTCTGTATCTACTTTACAAACGTTATGATATGTAACTCTGGAATAAATAAATAAATAAATAAATGTAAGTTTGCATATTTCAATCTGTGATACATGACATAAAACAATGGGTTTTATGTGAAATCTTATTAAGTCAAAGGATTCAAATTGATAAAATGCAATTTCCATTGCAGCTTAATGGGTATTCTATTTATTTGAAAAATCATTCAAAAAATGTATCTTTTAAAAAATGAATCTTTTATTCTACTATCTTTTAAACACTTTAATGAATTATTGTATACTTTTTGTATAATTATTTGTAACATCAATCTTACAAATATACAATTTCCATAAAATATAACAAATATATAAATGTACTTAAATTTGTTACATAAATGCTACATGATTATTAAGCAGTTGAGACATACATTAAACATTTTTGAATATATATATAAGTCAGCTTTATTGAATAATTAATTGAAAGCATGTAAATTGAAATATTAAGCCAGATAATCATTTAAAACAGATACATGCTTTATGTGATACGTTTGTAACATTTGGATTTATATTAATTCATTGTTAAGAATAAAGTAAAAAACTGCAAAACTTTATTAATAGGGACATGTACCTTAATTGTAGAAAGGATTCAGCATTGATAGAAAGTATAAAAATTATTTACAAATATTTAGATGCACAAGAAAATGTGTGCCTCATAATAAATATAGATTACTATACTAAAGGTATCTGCAGTTTATCTTATTTATATGTAATAATAAAAAAATTACATAAAATTATGCTACTGAGAAAATAAAACTAACAATTAGCTATCCTTATCATTTATATATTTTAAGCTATTTTTCTAGCACAATAAAAACTCATTTCATTAACTATGAAATACAAAGATTATGAAAAACTTAACAATATAAGTTTCAGTTTTGTATTATTTAAGATAATTAATTACAACACATTTACTATATATTATATAAAATATATTATATGGTATATATAATATATTATATTTTATATTTATATGGTAGATCATGGTTAGTATAAAATCAATAACACATTATTTGTGACATATTGATTTATACATAAACTTTATAACAGTACCAGTCCATAACTATAAAATAAATGCATGAATTTTGCTATTAAAATAAGTAATTAATTACAAAAATATAATAAATCTTTTGGTAATATTATGTAAGAAAATAATCTAATTTTCATTACATTCCAACAAATTTAACCATTTTCATGAATGAAATAAAATTGCATTTAAATTATACTATAATCACAAATGTAGTTTATGTATATTTTTTATAATATAATCAAATATTAAATATGTAGGTATATACTATTTAATAATTTACTTACGTTTCTTGTACAACGTTTTGCGACAAACAATTTAATGAAATTAAAAAGCATTATTATTGAGAATAAGTAATTACTGTACAAATCAAATATATATTTTTTTACAATTTATTAATTTTCAATATATATCATTACATAGATAAATTACTTTTTTTATTTTATCAATAAATAGGTTACAGGGTGTATGCTCTTTTAGGAGAAACCCATGCGTAACGAAATACGCGCCGGAATAAAACGTGTGGAGCGGAAACTTTATTCCACTAACCTCCCCCAACCTAGAAAAATATGAGTAGTAGAATTAAAAATTTTATTATAAGAAATGAACTTGCTCTATTTTTTACGCTGTATTTACACGATTTGCATTTTTTGAATATAATAAAAAAATAGAAAAATAATTAGATTGAAGAATGTCAACAAATTGTGGCAAAATCGGTAATAAATAATTCTGCAATTTGTTGGTATCACTCAAGGTATTACTATAAGCCTATGGTTTATAAGGAAATTTCATCCCATCTCTCGACCAGCCCAAAAGTGTTAAAAATTTATTTAAAAAATCCCAAAAAATATAAAACGATAAAAGTTTAATTACTCGTTACACCTACATTGCTATTAATAAATTCCATATTTTATTTTTTAGTAAAAAAATTAATGCAAATAAAAATTCTTTTTTTTCTTTATTTCTAAATAAATAAACAAAATATCAAACTTAATTGCAAAAAGTTATACAATATAAAAAACAAAATTACAATTTGGGACGTATGCATTTATTGATGCGCATGCGCATCATTCATTAATGTGGTTAATTCAAACAATCTTTGTTTTATGGATTTCGTTCTTAGCTTAAGAATGAGTTTAACAAATTTTCTCTTGCTTACTTATAAGTTTAGGTCGGAGACAGCTTCACCAATGTTCTCATACGGTTTTGAAGATATAATCGTAAGGTTTCCAACGACAACCGTGTTTCAGAAAGCAGATGACGGAACAGTGTACTCAAACTTGCACACTGGGCGTCTAAAATAGCATTTAGTTGCTCCGGATTAACCCTCTTCAAGTCGCGCAGTTAAAATCATCACCTCTATTCACGCGGTCTTAACAAATTCAAACTCAGAATAATAGCATCATGTCCAAAATCCGCCAGAAATGGTGTTTGTGATTTGGTAAAGGCATAATCTGTTATATTATCCCGTAATATGTATAGATCAAGCCATGGATGGGACTAGCTGGAGATTCAGCTCACTCATACGTAAATATTGAGTTTTTCAAAATATAATTAATACTAAGAAATTGAACCTTTTCTATTTTTAATTAAGTCTAAAAAATCATATATTTATTTAAAAAATTAAAAAAAACATTTTTGATAAATCAACTGTGCGTCAAGGAAAGGTACTTATGCGGACTCCGGTACTTATGCCGTCCATAACCCCTTTTGGGTTAAAGAATTTCAAATTCCATTGTTCGTTAAAATCGAAAAGCGAGTTCGGCCCCATTTAGTCGGTAAGGGAAGAGATAAGTTATTTTTAAAAACACAAAACAACCCAGACGGAAATTTATTTTTCCAGAAAGTGCTAAGAAAAGCTAATAAATTTTATATTTTGGACTCTGTTAATAGTTAGTAAGAATTTATAACTTTTATTAGCTCTTCTTAGCTTTTGCTAGATTATATTAGCTTTTAGGTTTTTTCAAAAGCAAAAGAAATGTGCGAGTTTAAAAAAAGCTAATAACTACTAATAACTTTTTTAAATTATTATATACAGTAAATAAGTATTTAGAATTTTTATGAATATTTACCAATAGCAATCTTTTATTAATAGCTTTTGTTTTTTTGCATACATCACTTAGAAACAGCTAAAAACAGTTAAATATAGAAAAATGTAACAGTTACTATTAGTGTCATTTTATCGTTTTTCACAATATTTTCGAGATACAAAAATCTAATAAAACCTAATAAAGCTTAGAAATATTTACGACATTTTAAAAACAACTAATAAAATCTTATAAACATTACCAAATTTTTAAAACTATTACTACAGTCCAAAATCCGCACTTTATAAAGTGTTATGAAAATCTAATAAAAGCTAATAACTTTTATTAAGTATTTATAAACATTATTCGCATATGATTATTTCCGCTAGGGAAGTTCCACATTTCTTTCGGACCAGCGTTCCGAAACTTCTGAAAGTTTTTGCGCATGCGCCGTACGGCGGTGACGCTCAGTCGATTTATCAAAAATGTTTTTTTTTTTAATTTTTTAAATAAATATATGATTTTTTAGGAATTTTATCTGTGGCTCAATTAAAAATAGAAATAGTTCAATTTTTTAGTATTAATTATATTATGAAATGTTCAATATTTCTCGAGAATTAGATGTTTTGTTTAATTTATTATTAGAAAACTATGAGGGTTCAATTAAAAATAGCTGTTATTTCAAAAATTGCAATTAAAAATACGTCAATTAACATTTTTTTTATTACATACATATAGAATTTGTGGGCTGGGGTAAGCGTCGTGCCATCAACAGTCTGCTTTGCACTTAAGCGATTAATGTTAAGGTACAGTATAGGCGAATGCTTGTGTGATTCGGAATGATCCGGAACGGCAGCCCGTGAAGTTATTCGTCTTAATGCTATCTGGAACAAACCTGCCTCCTGGGGTCCCTCGTCAGCCCAGAGATGGATTGGAGAAGAAAGCCCCAGGAAGCAGAAATAAAAAGCGTAGGAGGAAAACCGATTAGGGTAAGAAGGTTTAAAGATAGTGAAGGAGAGAGGTAGCGTTTAATAATAGGCAAAAAAAATGTTAGGCAGTCTAGGAAATATTTTTACAGAATATACTAGAAGCAAAGTTGTAATGGTTGCTTTTCATTCTACATAAGATAGTTATTGAATATCTGTCTAGGGTAGAGGCTATGAAACCAGGGTTCAGAAGGGGAATAGTGAAAAAGAGAGAAGTAAGTTTGCTCCGTTAATGTACGGTAGTTAGAGAGAAAGCTATTGAAGTCAGAACGCGCGAGAGATAGAATATTTTAGGGTATAGGTCTGAGTAAGGAACGGGAAAATCAGCATGTTCTTTGTAACAGAAGACTTAGATGGCACGGACTTCCAGGGTAGACATGTTGGGAGCAAAAAGTTGTGACTCGATAGTATAAGAGAAGAACCGAAGAAGAAAAGATGAAGCGTTGGTATCTCGAAAGCAAATGCTCGATGGGCAGGAAGTTAAAAGAAAGGAAATACTATCTATCGTGGAGTTGTCTTTGAGTGCGAAGACTTTTAGGACAAACCTAAATGCTAACTCCTTGAAACGGGGACGGAGGGAAAATCGCATGATTCGACATACACTACGCGGTCGGGTGTAGAATTTCGAAGACCCAGGGAGACTTTAAGGGTCCTGCGTTGAAGAACAGATAGCTTTTCATAAAAAGAATTGTCTTTAGGAAGCAAGCAGAGAGAGCCATAATCGATTGAACCCGAAATCAAAGCTTGGAATACATGTTGAAGGGATTGTGAGTGCCCTCTTCACCAGGTAGTACATAGGGACCCTACCAAAAATGTATATGTGATTAATTACATGGTAGAACATGTGTTTAATAATATGCTAAATAACATGATTAATAATATAGTATAATATGTGATTTAGCATATGTTTAAATACGTGCTTATAGTACAAAACAATTTAATATAATTATACATCAATTTATTATAAATTATTATATAATTTATTATATTCTTTATGAAATTTTATGAAATTATAGAAAATAATAAAAAAAAGAATAGGCATTTTTCTGTTGTACTTCTTTGTGCACTCATCCACATACTAATAGTAGTCTTAACTTACTTACTTAACTTTCAGGATCAATTTTCATTCATCAAAGCTACATTCATAAACATTTTTCAATGGTTTATGAATTATATTAATCCCAAAAATCCAAATTAAAGTATTATCCAATTTTACAATAAATTATAAATATATGACTCTATAATAGGGGCTATTACTATGAATTGTTATACAGGGTGTGTCAAAAGTTTCGGGACGGCATAATAACTCGGCAAATATGCATTTTCGAAGAAAATGTTTCAGACAAAAGTTGTATGATTTTTCCTTGGCTAAAAGTTTTGAAAATTGGAACCCCCGTTTTTTATGGCAGAAATGGAGAGCTGGTGTAATTCTGTATCCAATGATATGCGTAACATAGGGGGTTAAGCGTGATCCAAAGATCATTTGAAGATCGAATCCTTGGTCACAGAATGTAGGACAGAGCAAACCGACATGTCCGCGATCAGCTTCTGTTAGTTCTTCTGGTTCGACCTTGGAATGACCTTGAGTCAGTGACCCCGAAAACATTAATCATGGGCAAGTCGTTTGAGCTTTCATGTTCATGTGGATTCAAATATGCATACTTGACCCTCTTGCGCAAGCTATGCGCATCTCTTTCGACCAGTCACATACTAGGAGCTCTTAGCATTGTTGGATGCTTGCTTCATTGGTCCTTTTCAATTTGAATGTATTGCTTTCATACTAAGTAAACTGTTCAAATAAATTTTTTCAAATTCAATCGAAAAATATTCACTTTCATTTTTTTATGTTTTTTACTTACTGTCAACTAGTTAACTAACTGTTAATTGCAATTTATCGATACTGTATCCTAGTAGTTATAATATTGCGACTCTCTGAAAGAGAAAGAATATCACTCTTTATGATAAGAGGTTGGGGAGATGTAAAACGTTCTTTCGCACAGGTAAAAAATCTTTTTAATGAAACTTTGAGTCAAGGGTTACCTCCGATATCAAAATCAACAATTGAACAGACTGTGAAACGATTTGAAGATATCGGCAGTGTGAAAGATCGTCCGTGAACTGGAAGGCCGAAAACAGCTACTACAGAAGAGGCATCATTGAATATTTTACTCTCTGCTGTGGAGGATCCTCATTGCAGTCTTCGTAGACTTGCTCAAGAGCATGAGACGAGTACGAAATCTGTTCACAGAATATTACAGACAAATAAATACCTTCCCTTTAAGGTTGCACTCATCCATGAGTTAAACAAACACAATTTTGATCTTCGAGTTGAGTTTTGAGATGATATGATGGAACGGATCAATGATGATCCGAACTTTCATCAGAAGATAGTTTTTTCTGACGAAGCAACATTTCAATTCAATAGTACTTTGATTAGGCATAACAGCAGATATTGGGCTGCTGAAAATCTTCATTGGATGCGTGAAGATAAGACCCAATATCCTCAAAAGTTCAATGTTTGGGCCGAAATACTAAACAACCAAATAATTGGCCCCTTTTTTATGAAGGAAATATGAATGCCGAAGCATATGAGAATATTCTTCGTAATCAGATAGTGCCGAGAATAATAGAGGCAACTGGTCAAAACTTCGAAAATACTTTCTTCGAACAAAATGGAGCTTCCTCTCATTACGGTAGAAATGTTCGTAGGTATTTAGACACCGTTTTTCATGACAGGTAGATAGGACAAAGAGGCTACGATGAGTGGCCAGCAAGATCCCTCGATTTAACGCCGTTGGATAATTTCCTATTGGGTTATCTCAAAGATAGAGTTTACAAAACTAAGCCGCGAAGCTTAAAAGAATTATGATTACGTATTCAAGACGAATGTGATAATATTCCTGCAGAGTATCTCGCGAATTCCATTGAAAGTCTTTACAATTGATTCAGCTACTGTCAAAAGGTCGATGGGAAACAATTTGAAAACTTATTAAAATAATTTGAAGACCTCCAAAACTATAAAAAGCTCAGAAGTCTTGCCTTAGCTGGCTGGGCAGTGAGAAGTCTTGCCTTAAGTGGCTGAGCAGTGAGGGGTCTTATCTTGAGTGTCTGAACAGGGAGGGATCTTGCCTTGACTGGCTGGACAGTGAGGGGTCCTTGCTCAAACAAATTTTCGCCTGCATCAAATCACCTATAGGAGGTAATGTTCTACTAAGGCTACTCTTCACCTCGAAATGTCCTTTATGGGTTAAATTCAAGGTCAGCAATGATCAACCAGGTAAAAATTTACTAACTTCTGAACGAAAAGTTTTTTAGCGCCCTTACATCTACAATTTTTATGAGTGTCTATATTATTGGAGTGTAAGGACATTTGACCTTCAAATTACCTACGGATCACGTTTGACCCCCTATGTTACGCATATTGTTGGATAGGGAATTTCAATAGCTTTTCAGTTCGGCTATAAAAAATGGGGGTTCCAATTTTAAAAAGTCGACTCGATCTTCATATGACCTTGAAGGTCAAGTTCAAGGTCACCATCAGATAACCAAGGAAAAATCATACAACATTTTGTACATTTTGTCTGAAACATTTTCATGCATATTTGCCGAGTTATTATGCCACCCTAGAACTTTTAACATATCCTGTATAGTTATAAACTAAAAATTTGATGTATACCCGATATTAATATTAATGTTTATTAAGTTATTTTATGTGTACAATTTAAACTTGGTTATAATATTAATGAGTTTTATCATAAAAAGAATAATTATAAATGTGCTTTATTTTTTATTAACCCGCATGAATGTTTATTACAAACGACATTTAACATTCATGCTTAAAATAAAATAGTATTAAATATAATAATATAGGTATAAATGTTTTACAAATCATATTTTTAATTTAACTGTATATTATATTTAGAGTCGGTCTGTTTTCATATTTTCAATTAAATTTGTATTTCTACAAATATATTGTTTTGATATACAGAATTAATTGTAATACAAATTACAAACCTGAATTAATTACATAACATAATCATTTGCTCTCCCTAACACATCACAAAATATGATTTTTAAATCATTTAGTGTATACGATTGCAGCATTGAGAATAGACCAAATAAGATTCATAATGTAAATTAAGCAATGTTAACCACGGTTAATACATGTATGGCTATCCAAAAATGTAGAACGGACAAAAGCATATAATTTTTTTTTAATTTTTATCATAATTTTACGATGTTTCTTCATTATTTACATAAGATTTTTTCCAACGGAGTGTACTAAATTAATATAAAAATTCGTTATGGATTTAAAATGAAAATTTATCTGAATGTATTCCACATGGATGATAATAATATATTCAAAGATGTATAATACATTAATACTGTATATATATATGTACAAGGTCATCCAGAAACTATGACATAAAAAAATACCGATATTCTAGAATCGAGAGGAATCGTAACAAATCTTTTGAAATAATTTTTTTCTATTTTCTATTTTCTTCAAAAATTCATTAATAATCGTTAAAATACCACTTGTTTAAAAATATTAACTATTGCAACGATATTGCAATGCAATGGGCAATAGTTGTTGCAAACATATTGCAAATACGTGTCCTCGGCAATCGAATAACCTATTGGCAAATATTAAAATATTAAAATTATAATTTTTTATTTTGATAGATCTGTTACGTCCTAGGGTAGACGTAACGTAGAAAAATTAAATAGACTGAATTTAAATTAAAAATAGAAGTTCCCCGTTTTAGTACGCGTATAGCGTCAAGGATGGGTGGCAATTCTCCTCGGTATAGCACAGGTCATAGACCCTTCCGAAATTTACGTGCATGGGTAAGCCCGAGGTGCAACAATGAGTGAAGGCGAGGAAAGGAAAACAACCAACCTTATCGGGCGGGAGATCTACGGTTGACCGGTGGCTGCAACTGCTCGGCTGTCTTTCTCGCTCTCGTTGATCCTCGATACAGAGACTCCCTTACAATAGAAATGCGGTATAGACTAATTTGGATTTTAAAGGGAATAGGAAAAAGACTGGTGTTTGAAGGTTTAAAGATACTGAACAATGACTTTCGATTTCTTGCTTTATTTCGCGTTAAGCTTTGGATACAGGAGTTTACCTTACTTGAGAAAAGACTAAAGAGCAAGAGCGCACACCCCTGCGCGACATCCCTATTTATATCAAGGGTTTGGGGTGGAGTTTTGGTTCCTCTTGACCAATCAAATATTGTACATTTACTTAATTAATTTATTCTTTGTCATGCGTGACCTAATTAAGTTATTGGCTAGAATTTTTCAAGGCGGTTCCTGTCTTTGACGAGGACATCCTACTTTACGTATTAAATGTGTGCGCACGTGTGTGCGTATGTGTGTGTGCGTATGTGTGTGTGTATGTGTACGCGCATGTGTGTACGTTGCGTCTATCATGACGCGACACCTCTCCCCTTAGAGAAGTTTAACGCCAGGCGTAAACGTCCACACGTTTGTTGTCTTGTTTGTTTTTTTTTTTGTTTGTTGTTTCTTTTTGTTTATTTGTTTGTTTATTTTTTTTTTGTTTGTTTATTATTTATTTATTTATTTATTTTTTTCTTAAAAACTAGATATTACAATTATCGCTACATAAATTGGTATATAAATATATATATATATATTATTGTATTTTGTTTATAAATACATATATGCATATGAATATTTTTTTTTATTTTTCTTTCATTTGTGCATTTATTCTAGTAAATCTAAAAAGAGGAAGAAGGAGAGAAATGAGAATTAACATGAGGAAGGAAAAGCTAAAGGAAAAATTCATGCATTTGTCAATACTCCTGTCCAGCTATCCTTCTTTGTCTTCTGAGGAGGTCGTATACTTCCTCCTTGCATGAGTCACAGACGTGGAGTGATAAGTCTCCGTATTCCCAGATGCACCAACAATTCAATCCTTGGTATCTGGGGATGTCGAATCGGCCAATGAACTCGCATCGCGGGCAATAATGCCGCGTGTTCTTCACCCTCAAACCGCATTCCACGCAACGAGCCGGTCGTTCGACTTCTTCCGTGCTGCCGTAATTTAAGAGGGATAATCCCTCTAGGTTTAGATCGCTGTCCCAATGGTTTGTTACTCCTGGCTCCAGTAATCCGTCCATTACCTTTTCCAGAAAACTACGGTACTTCTGCCTGTGGTACCGTACCGTATTTGGATCCAAATCATTGCAGATCCTTTCTTGTACATGTTGTGTATGCCACCATTGGCTGGCTATTCTCTCATCAGCAGTGTATGCTGGGTAGTGGTGTCCGGCTATTCCTATCCGGGCACGAGTGGTTCGTCGTACTTGACCGTCTCTCATTATGTATACCCATAAAGAAAAAAATTTTCTTAGAAACTGCCACAGGACTGTCGTTTTTCTTAAAGCACGTCGTTCCGTCATCCATCCCACTGACGAATCGAGTTCTATTTCCATATCCCAGTTGTCGTTGCTCATCTTGGTGTGTGAGGGTTGACGTGTGGCCGTGTTGTTGCTACAAGTAAGAATAGATTGTCAAGCGTGAAACCCCCCTATTTATAGGCTGGTACTGTTGGATTTTATGTTTTCTCCACCCCCGTGACTTAATTATGATTCAGGGAAAGCCCTGGATTGGATAAAAAGAAATAGATAAAATCAAGGGTTTTTTTTTTATAATCTACATCCTATTCATATACATATATTTACTTATTGCGCAAGTTCGAAAGTTATTATAATTTATTTTTAAACAAATATTTATATTTAAATGATAAGCGAGCATACTGTTTACATTATATATTTTATTATAATAAGTAATTGTTAATTATAAGTCATTTTTAAATGCCTTAAACATTGTTACTTGGTTCAGTTTTCTCGGATAAAACTGGCGTGTTCGGAGGTGGTTCTGGTTCATACGTCTTGGGTGGTGTTCTCGGAGTTGCATATACGTGTTCTCGAGGTAAGAAATTCCATTGTATTGTCGGATCAACTGGTCGCATTGGGACGTACTCTACTTTGTCTTTTTTTGATTTCCTAATACATTTTTGGAAAATATATCGACATAGTATTAAGCATCCGGCAAAAAGCATTAGTATAATAACCATTCCATGTAAGTAAGCATCAGTTATTTGATTTTCAATTTTAACATTAACAGTTTTATCCGGTTTTAAATCGCTCGGAAGGTTTTTTCCTGCTCCGATCAACTGCAATGGTGGTAAATAGTACGTGTCCTTTTCTCTCACCAGCAGCTCTGAAGCGTAGTAGATGTTATCGTGAACCTTAAAGTGGCAGCCCGCTGAGAGGGAAATCGTTCCTGCTTGTTGAAAAGTGTATGTCTCCTCGAATCCTGGACAAAATACATTTACGAGTGTAGGCTTTGCGACTGAGTAAACATAGTGTCTTGGATGAGCAGTTTTAATGATGTATAAGTTCTTGCCTTCCATAAAATTAATTCTACATGAACTAAAACTTGCATAGTCTTGTTCCAGTAATAATTTGCTTTCACACTCTCGTTGGAGATGCACAGGGTTTTCCCTTACGCATATATAATTCCTCTGTAATTTAATGCATCTCGACAGCTGTAAGCTGTAGCTGGGAAGAGAGGCTATAAAATCGTCCCTGGGTTGAATGTACGCTGCATTATGGATTAAATCCCCTTGTTGGAAAACTGGCACTGGTAGCATTTTGTACAAAGTGTGCGTTTCCTTTTCTACCATTGGTATTATTATTTGCATAATTATGTGATCTTTATAAATTGTTAATTCTCTTGGAGCGAACTCGGCAATTATCGCCGCATTTATTTGTTCAATTTTTACCGGACTCTTGGTTTCGGATACTTTTTCTATCATTTTTAAAATAATTCTTAAATTTCTTGTAGCGCCGGAAAACTTTGTTGTTGACAATAAACTTGTTATCGTGTTGGCTATATCCAAGTAACTATCCAAATTTTGTAATGCTAGATTGATTGTTTCCTCAACTCTTGATTTGTCAATATCTATTACTCCTTTTTCTCCTTGTAGTATTTGTAATATCGCTTCCAGTTGCTTCATTTCTACAGACATTTTTTCTAAAGTTTGCATGATTTCATTATCTATGTATGCCTTTGCTGTACCTCTTCCTAACATTGCTTCTCGAGAGTGATGTCTCATTTGCGTAATAATTGATACTATAGCTAGTGATGAATTTTTTGTAAATGCGTTTTCGTCCCCCCCCTTATCTAAAACTTCGTCTCCTGACGAATATGAAGTCGCTGAAGTGATATAAGCGTCTCTTATTCTAGAGAACTCGCGCATTTTTTCTTGTAATAAATAAATTCTGCTTATCGTTACCGCGTCCTTTAGCCTTGTATACGTGTCGGATTGTACAATATCTTGTATTATTTTTGTAAAATTTTCTTGGATTCCAAAAACTTTCTGCGTGTCAATTGTAGTTATTATACACCATTCTTGTTTAATAAAGTCTATTTCTTGCAATCGATTAAAAATGATGCCGGGGTTATTTCGCTCTGTTACAATTGCCTTATTTTGAGTCGTCGCAATCACAACGTGAAACACGATGAAAAATGCGCACATAATCTTCTCCATTTTGTCAATAACATAAAAATAAAAAACTTTATTATGTCCAACATATTGTTCCTTTATTTATGTGCGTTTGTATATATATATATATTTTTTTAACATATTTTTCCTATGCGTTCCAGTTTATCGTATTATGTTAACTACACATATTTTTATGTTTCTCTGAGATTTATTTCAATATGCGCTTAATATCATCGGTATATGCATAGTTTCTCTCATTCAGCTTCATTTTCTTTTTTCACCTCTTGAATCTTTGGATTTGTTGATTCCGCTCTACTGGTTGCTGTATGTTGGTCGATTCCTTTAGTGCTTCGTTTACATAATACTTTCGTGCTCTCTTCGAATACAATACTATTTTGTTTATTTACTCGCGTTGGAGTCAAGAAATTCCATTTAAGTTGTTCTCGAGGTTGTAATTGCGATGTTATACATTCGTGTAGTCCGCCATTTACGCGCGTTAGTACATATCCATTGCATTTAACTTCTTGCTCGATAAGACAACTTTTGAAAGGAATTGGGAGTCCACAACAAAAACATTTGAGATCAGTAAAAGTACAAATTAATTCGCGTATCGTTCGTGTAGCACTTAATGAAAACCGAATTTTTTCTATGTGTGATAATTTCGTCGTATAACAATAATGACACAGGTATGTATTATGACAAAAATAGCAAAGTCGCTCCCAATTTCTTACTAAAACTGACATTTTTTTTATTAATATAGTATACTGTTTAAACTTATAGAATATTCCTATACTGTCTAAATATAGGTATTATGTATATATATATCTTTAATTCTTAATTAAAAGTTTATATCGATAGGCAAACCGCAAACAGTAGCAAGTAAATAAATAATGAACTATATATATATATATATATATTACGTTCCCTTATTTTACGTAATATTAATTTTTAGTCCTAAGATTAATTGAGTCTTTTGTCCTTAAAGTACTTAGACAGATTTGCTAATAATATTTCATTAGTATTTATGGCAAAAGGTTACTATAATCTTGCGTAGAAAAGAACTGGATACGGCAGAATTGGCCTGTAGCATGAAAGGTTTCGATTTTCCCATCGATCTACACCATCGTCCATTCAATTCTGTATGGATAAAAAAAAGTCGATTATTTATTTTATGTATTTAAATTAATTACTGTAGAATAATCGAACATCGTTTTCTAAACATTCTCAAGTCATCTAAATGATATTGAATGTTGCGCGCATGACGAATTGCATGGTCCAGATTTGTGTAGATTTCCGGTTTACAAATGTATCTTTTGACTTCCGGTCGAAGCCCCTTTAAAAATGCCCTAAGTGCTAGATTTTCACGTTGTAGGCATGAATCGGTTATTTCCCTGCATTCTTCTTGTGCTATTTCTCCCAATGTTTTATAATTATGTAACATTCTTTCCATTCGTGCGCCGAATTGGAAAGTGCTTTCGTTTCGTTTTTGCGATGCCCATGTAATTTGAATTCTCAAATTAATCAAAGCGCTCATAACATTATATCTTTGTACTTCTGCTAATGTATATATTTTGTTTTCCATTTTACAATTTTTTTTATTTTATAAATGACACCTTTTATTTTTTTTGTTTTTAAAAAAAAAACCTGTAGTCGAAATAGCAAAATTTACACGTTATCGAATTTGCGTTTTCTGCGTGGCGGTAGAGAAGATATATCCGGTTCTATAAATATTTGCGGATATAGATTATTTTGAACTCCGCAACTTACTATTTTATCCTCTCCTGACTCATTGACTCTTACCACAGTGGGTTGTGCCGTGTAGGTGCTAGGTTCGGGCGGGGCGAAAGGTACGTGCGAGTCCGAAAAATGTTCCGCTCGAGTGCCCGCTACTTCCGAAGGCGTAGCTTGTTCTTCCCTCTTTTTCCTTGCGTCACGCGTTGGTTTATCCCTTGCGACGTGCAGTAATAATTGAGTGACTGAATTCCAAATGGCTCCTATAATATGAAGTGACCACCCATATAAACTATACAAAGCATAACCATGTAAAATGGTATCAACTAAAAATTTTATTAAACGCCCTATCATAAAAATGCCTATAATAGCTGCGCTAAATGATCCGAAAGTACATAATTGCCCCCAAATTTTCATCCAAGTGTTATTGGCTAATTCTGTCAACGCTTCTTCATCGAATAATCGGGTAATAGACATACCGTTTTTATCTACCTTTTTCCCGGTCATTCCTAATGCAATTGTGTTCAACATGGCTGGCCTTTCTACGGGAAACATAAGGTGTTGTCTTAGTGCTTGGATCTCCGCTTGGGTGTAAATTCCGCTTTTTGCAAGTTCGGTTAGCTCTGTGTAATTCCAGTTATTTTTAGTAGTTGGTTTTAAAATGTCTGGTTTTACTCCCTTAGTTGTTCCTCTTGGTAAAATAGTAAACCAATCTTCCCCTAGTAAGAACATAGGAGGAATCAGAACACTGCAGGCAGCTTCGGTTCCATATTGTTTTAAAATATGTGTCCTTGGCGTCAAAAAATAATCTTTGCCGTCTTTGGTTACTGGTAACTCTTGGTAACATTTTGTAGTTTCTCTTCGTTGAACGTCAATTTGTACGCACTTCATTAAGTGCACAACTTCTCCGGCTACCAAGCCCATGTAACCACTTTTTTTCATGATTTGATATGCAAAAACGTCAGGTGCTGTTGCTGCAATGCTTAATGCATTTGATATAACTCTTCTTTCCAATTCGCATTTTTGCAAAATTAAATTGCGATATAATGTTTTTAATTGTCCTTTAATATGTTTTTCTACGTAAACGAATTTAGAGTTTACGTATGCAAAAATGTCGAGATTTTCTATTGACGGATTTCTTACGGCTTGGAAGGTTTCTGTTATTGGTCCTTCTAGAAAAAATAATTTTGGGTGCTCTGTTCTAATTAATTCATACGAACACACCGGAATTTGTCCTAAAGTCGTAAAAGCAAAGGTTATCTCGCTCGATTCCATTACATATACCGGATGTTGCTCATTGCCTTGTTCTACAACTTTATTAACATAACCCGCGTATAATTCTGAGTATTTACTGCGTTCGCATGCCTGTACTGGTAACCTATCCCAAAAGGCGTACCCTGCTTCTACGTCAATACAATCATCTTGATTAAACTTACAGCGCGTACCGGATCGTAAAATAACCTCGTTAGCATTTAAGTTTACCGGTGCATAGTAATCCCTTAAGGTAATGGTAACGTAGCCCGTGACTATAGCATCGTCAAAAATACCATATGGATCCGCGTACATTCCTGCGTTACTACAATCTCCTGCTTGATCTACCTTTCCAACAAACGTCATTGGGTGGACAATCGATCCGTTCAGTTTTAAGTTACTTATTACTTCGTCTCGTACTCGGTGTGCGCGGTATACATGCATTCTATTACATTCTTCCCTAGAAATTTCATCAATAAACTGAACCTCCCCTCTGTTTTTGTCTTTTCTATGCGAAAACGCGCCGCAGTATGTTACCGATCTTTTTATTTCTACTTTACAAAGCTTTACATGAGTGCTTGAAAAATCATTTAATTGCAATAGTCGTACATAAATTTTTGTTGTATTTACTACCGGTTCAGGTATGTCGCATTCTCCTACGTGAATTAACGAAAACGTTGTTAAATTTGAGACGTGCTGCGAACAGTCGTACCCTATGATTGCGTTAATATAGATTTTCCTTGGTATAATAGTTGTGAGATAAATGATGGCCAATAGTGTTTTACAACTCATCTGCAACATTAAATAAGTTCATGAAAGCGTTCTTTTTTTATTTATTTATAGAACCGTTGCAAAAATGCTTAGTTTTATCTTTCCGTTTTTTTTTTAAATTATCAGAATCTATTGACTGATTCTTTATTGATTTCCTTAGCATTTTTGCATTTGTGAAAATACATATCATTGTTAGAGTTTTGCTATATACATGGCTTATTTTTTTTTATTTACATTCGTCATGCTCTTAAATTTAAATACCAACAAGCTTATTCGGTTTCAATATGCGATTTACGTAAGCGATTTATGTGCACTATTTTATTTTTATTTCCATTTATTTGAATTTTTACATTCCCATTGTCGGAAACGTCTAGAACTAAAAATGGACCCGAGTATTGATCGTCAAATTTCTTAGGTTTTGGCCCCTTTTGCAGCCATACGTAATCACCGATTTGTAGTGTTAAAACGTTTACCTTACGATCGTAGTATTTCTTGGCTCGAAGTTTTGCCTTTAAAAGGTTTTGTTGGGCTATGTTTTGTAGACTGTTTAGGCGCTTGACTAAATCTTCAAGATAACCATCGTATGTAGGCGCCAGGTCTTCTGTTTCGACCGGTGCGTTCGAGGGTGTGCGTGCCAGTCGGCCGAACACGAGTTCAAACGGCGTATGCCATGTAGACTCACTAATTCCCGTGTTAAAATTAAAGGTAGCCAAATCCAGGTAATCGTCCCAATCTGTTCGATTACTATGTACAAAAAATTTCAAGTATTCAATGAGACTTGAGTGCGATCGCTCAAGTCCACCGTTTGATTGTGGGTGGAACGCCGTGGTTTTAGTTTGTTTAATTCTAAATATTTTTGCTATTCTTTTCATTAATTTACTCATGAAATTCGTACCTTGATCCGTAAGGATTATTCGAGGTGCGCCAAATATGCATATGACTTTTCTTATTAAACCATTCGCTACATCCATGGCCGAAATTCGCGCCAAGGGCTCAGCTAATGCGAATTTAGTTAATAAGTCTTGGAAGGTTAAAATGTACTCGTTTCCCCGATTGGTTTTGCATAAGGGACCAACAATATCCATACTTATTCGGTCCATAGCGTGCGTTCCCGAGTTTGTAATAACCATTGGAGCTCTAGTTTTAACCCTAACCAATTTTTTTAATTGGCAATTCAAACATTTTCTTATAAAATCTTGTACCTCTATCTTTAAATTCTCCCAGTTATAATTTTGTTTAATACGGTTATAGGTTTTTGTGACACCTCTATGTCCTCCTATAGCCGAACAGTGAGCTTCTTCTATAATCGGAATTCGATCGTCTAGTGTCGGATATCGTATTAGACCTAAACAAACAATTAATTTTACCGTGCTTCGACTAAAAACTCCTTTTAGTTTTTCTAAAACTAATTCCCACTCTAAATTTTCAATTCTATCGGTTTTCGCTATACTTATTGATTTTATCTGTATAGTATCTAACGTTAAATATAGATTTTCGCATAATAAATTTAGGTTATTATCAATTCCACTTAGCCCGATTAACGATTCTGTTCGTATCGGTAATGCTATATGAATTTTTGTGTTTACATTTATCACAACCGGTATTCCAACCTGCATTTCCTTGAATCTTGGTAATTTATTCTGTAGTTTTAATTGCGAAGCCCCATCGTCGCATGGTTCTCCTGTTGTAGTAACAAAATACATATAATTGTCCTTACGCATAAATAATTTTTCTCTGCATGTAATAATTACTTGTTTATCGTTAATTTCATTAAATTGTTCTTCATAGATCGACGTCTCTTCGTTTATTTGATCAGGACTGAATTGCGGATCGTTTTCAAGTAATGATTCATTAACATGATCAAGATCTTCATGTAAGCGTAACCGCGCGTTTTCCGAGTGAACGAGGGGTTCCGGCTCGAAAGTTTCCACCTCCGTATCGTCGTGCGTTCCTTCTTCACGGTCCGGTGATTGTTCGTTCGCTCGCCTCTCGTTTCTTCTTCCCCTTTGCGGGCGTAGAGCCTCTATCGCGTCTAAATATCGCTGGCCTACCTGGCGACCCGCCTTCGCTCTCGTGGTCATACCCCGCGGTGGTTCAACTAGGCTAGACTCGGGCTCATCACTTGCCGCTATTGCCTTGCTTCTTGTAATAACTAGGACCTTGTCTATGGGGTTTCTAGACAGTGCGTCTGCTACATTTAAACGACCCGGTCGGTATTTAATTTCGAAATCGTACTCCGCGAGCATAAGACGCCATCGCGTAACTCGTGAGTTCGGGTCCTTATGCGTTTGTAACCATACCAGTGGTTTATGATCTGTTATAAGATAAAATTTTCGTCCAAATAAATACGGTCGGAAATGCTTAATGCAAAATATTATTGCTAGTCCTTCTTTGTTAAACGTGTCCCAACGTTTTTCAACATCCGAAAGAACTCGAGAGACGTATGCAACGGGTTGATCTTTCCCTATCTCACCCTGACTTAAGACTCCAGCAATTGCATATCCCGAAGCGTCGGTCGTTAGATTGAAAGTAATTTCGAAATTTGGAAAAATTAATACCGGTTTTTCGCATAAACTAATGCGTAATGTCTCAAATGCCTTTTCTGTTTCTTCTGACCATTTAAATTGAACGTCCTTTTTTAATAAATCCGTTAAAGGTTTTGCAATTTTTGAAAATTGATAAATAAATCTTCTATAGTAGCCCGCTAAACCCAAAAATTGCTTGATATTTTTAGCATTTTGAGGGCGTGGAAATTTTCGTACAGCTTCAATTTTCCGCGAATCTGGTTTAATTCCTTCTGCACTAATAACATGACCTAAATATGTAACTGTTTTTTTAAAAAATTCACATTTCTCTGGTTGTAATTTTAAAACCGCTTTTCGCAATCTAAGAAATAAATTCTCTAATCTTTGAATATGCTCTTGTAGAGTCTCCGAATAACATATAATATCATCAATAAAGCAAAAAAGTTCTTTATTGATAAGTCCAGCGAGTGCAATTGAAAGTGCTCTTGAGAATGTAGCCGGCATTGTTCGTAGTCCAAAGCTTCCTCGATTAAAATGGTACAAATCTCCATTTGTAACAAACGCGGTTTTGTGACGGTCTCGTTCGTCAATTTCTATTTGATGATACGAAGCCTTAAGATCAAAAGTTGAGAATTTTTTTGATCCGCCCAATTGGTCTATTATTTCAGTTATATTCGGTAGCGGAAATTGATCGTCTAAAGTTTTCGCATTTAATTTGCGATAGTCGATCACCATTCTGTATTGCTTGCGTCCTTGTATGTCCTCTTTCTTAGGAACTAGAAAACAAGGGCTTGAGTACGATGAGGTAGATGGTTCGATAATGCCGTCTTTTAATAAGTCTTGCACTTGTCTTGCTATTTCTTCTTTATGTACCGGAGGTAATCGGTATTGTTTTGAAGTTATTGGTACATCATCCGTTGTTGGGATTGTTAGTTTTAAAATATGTGTTGCTGTTAATTTTTCACCCGGAAGGTAAAAGATGTCGCTATATTTCTCAATTAATTTTTCTATTTCTTCTCTTTCATCAGCAGCCAAATGGTCAAGTCGTAGTAATGATTTTACCTTTTCCGCTCTCCCTTTTGGTATGACACATGCTAAGCGATAAACTTTATGACTACCTTTTAGTTTCTTTCCGCCTTTTCCTTTTAAATTAATTCTTAATTTAAGTAAACCCTCTAATGTATCTTTAATAACATTTTTATGAGATTCTCCCCCAAAGGCATGTAGTTTTACATAATTTCCTAATTTATTTAGATTTTCTCTTAATTCCTTTGAGTTATTTGTTGAGTTGTCATGATACTTTATTTCCATTAGTAGATTACTTATTAACATTTCCATGTCTTGGTTATTATTCCACAGAATTCCATTATTCATTAAACCTTCCTCTAGAATTTTTTGTAACATGCGTGTCGAAATTAACAACCTTTCTTCATCGAATTCGTTTGCGTCTACATTTTCATTTTGTGATAGTGCCTTTTTATTTTTTGTATTATTATCGAGACTTACCATATCTTTTCTCTTTATCTCAAAATTAGAATATTTTTCATTACTTATTTCGTTCTCGTTTCTTGGATTTGGGTGCGCGCTTGATTTATTAGTTGCCTCATCACTTTCGAGTTCATTTAAGAGATTATTTTTTTTATTTGAGGAGTGCTTTTGCAATCTTTCTTTATTAATTTCATGATTAAAGTATTCTTCATCGTTCTCCCTTATTACTGGGTTCGATTTGGTATTTGTTTCTAATTTCTTAATGATTTTAATTTCTTGACTTGTCTCTTCGTTTCCTTGTTCGATTAATTTACATACATTAGGCTTACATACTGCCTTCGTACGTAAGACTTGATTTAGGCTTGGAATTTCATTTAGACTTCGATATTGAGTTACCTTTGAACTCGATTTTAGATTTTGAATTTGATTTTGAATTTCATTTGAACTTGAATTTTGATTTAGAATTTGATTTTGAATTAAATTTGAACTTGAATTATGATTTTGATTTTGAATTTCATTTGAATTTGCATTTTGATTTAGAATTTGATTTTGAATTTCATTTGAATTCGAATTTTGATTTAGAATTTGATTTTGAATTTCATTTGAATTTGCATTTTGATTTAGAATTTGATTTTGAATTTCATTTGAATTTGAATTTTGATTTAGAATTTGATATTGAATTTCATTTAAACTTGCATTTTGATTTAGATTTCGATTTTGAATTGGAATTTGATTTTGATTTCGCTTGGGATCTTGTATTTCCAATTTATTTTTACATTGAGATCGAATTTGAATATCTTTCTGATTTTTTAATTGATTTCGACTACCCGGTGGGTCCTGACTTTGAGATTTAATTAGGATTGACTCTTGCTTACGCGATGGGCTTATATGTCCTCGAATTCGCGTCTCTTCTACAAGATATACTTTCTCATTAATATGATCGACCTCTCGGGTCGACACCTCCCTTCGTTGAAAATTTTCATTAGCATAATTTGTTTTTCCTGTTTCCCCAAACGAATTCCTTTTAGGTGGTTTTATTACCTGTGTGATATGTTTTACGACTTCCTCACCCTCTCTTGCATTGACACTCATAGGGTTAGCGGAAATTCCCTTACGCGTTCCCGTTCTCTCGTTCAATATAATGTTACGTTTTTCTATGACATTAATCGTGGGGTCTTCATACCTTTCCTTTGTTTCGATCAATAATATGTTTTCTTCTACAAAAGGGATACAGACGTCTACAACTCTTAACATTCTTTTCGCATAATCAATTTTTGCACCTAATTGACAGAAAAAATCGCTTCCCAGTAAACCATCTTCGATTATAGGCACGTTGTCATTTATTATATGGAATTCGATGTCAAACTTTGGAAAATTGATGTCAACTTTGCCTAAAGTGTAAATACTTTCTTCCGTGATTCCTTTTAATTCTAATATTTCATTTTTATTAATATTTTCGTCTTTTGGTATGTTTCGTAATTTTAGTAAATTGGGACCTGCTCCTGAATCTAAAATAAGAGTTATTTCCTCGTTGCTTCTCGGATTTTTAAGTTTAATAATTGGCGACTTGCAATTTTTACTTAATCGAACATATCTTTTGATGATGTGGGTTCCTGTTTTTTGTAACTCGGGCGCCTCGTGTACTCGGTCTCTCGTCTCGCGCCCTGTTGTCGGAGACCATTTTCGTTTTCCGATCGGTTTTCTCGATTTCGATTATTAAATTCCCGTTTTCTACATTCTTCTATAATATGGCCCTCTTTTTTGCAGTATCGGCATATCCTTTCTGTATTTGTATAATTTTGTTTTGGGAAGGTTGCATTTTGGCGACGAACATATTGATTTTCTTGCTGCTTAAATTCATTAGTCCGTTTTTCACCTGGCCATTGTTGCGGTCTGCGTGACTCTCTAGACTCCGCCCAGTCATTCGTAGGCCGTCTTTCCCTGGCTTGGGGTTGTCTCATTTTTTCTAAATGCCAGCATTTCGGTGCCAGGTGGCCCTGTCTCCCGCAAAGTTGGCATTTATCGGTATATTTAGTCTCGGCAAAATGGACTCTTTGTATAGGATTTTTATTTTCTGTTATGACTTTAATTGTTTCATTTAACTCTTCTACTTCATAGCATGCAAAATCTCTTTCGATTTCTATAGCTTCTGCAGTAGCTTCATCCAATTTACACACTTGGCCCATTCGTGCTTTTATTACCCAATGTAAACCGCGAATAAAAAATTTTACTAAATCATTTTCTAAAGATCGATTGAAATTATTAGTTAATCTTTTTTCTCTTCGAGCTGCTTCAGTGATTTCTTGCCCGATGGATCTAACCCTGTTTGAAAAAACTACGACACTCTCTTCCCTTTTCTGTTTTACGTTAGCTAATTCACCGTGTAATTGATGATAAGATTTCGCAGACCCAAAAATACTATCAAAAAAATTTGCAATATCTTCAATCGATTCAAAACTTTTTTTTGCTGCACTCTTTAATGCTTCTCCATATAATCTCATTTTAATTAATTTCGCGAAGGTCCGGTTCATATTGTTCATGTATTATGTTGCAAGCTTCCCTACATCCGTCAACAAATTGACTCAATGGAATATTTACCCCATTATATTTTGGAATTAATTCAAGTGCGTCTTTTATAGAAAGGGGCCTCACTTGTCCCAAGGTTGAGTTTGTTAAATACGAATTTAATCTTGGCAATCTCTCCGATACTAAATTAATATTATTACAATTATTTGGTAAAATTGGTGTGCTTGTAGTAAATCTGACATTATTATCCCGTTTAACAATTTCGGGTTTCATTTGTTGTTCTGAAGTTTTTGCATTTTTAATTGTTGTATTTTCTGCCGAAAAATAGGTTGTGTTATCGTCTGTTAGTTCGGGTTTAAAACCTATCCCATTTACTTCTACTTTTGTTTTTGCTTCTAAGTTTCCGATAATATAATCGATTATTAATTTTGGATTTACTCTTTTTTCTATAAAATCGCCTAAAGCTTCAATTAGATACTTATCTTCGCAAAATTCTATTATATCTTTTTTGTCTACGAATTCCTTTAACAAGTCAATTATTATAGGTATATTTTTATCGAGGCCTACCGCTTCATCTGACAAATGTATCCCGCTATCATGCCTATCTTTAAAAAATTTTAACAAACTAGCTAAAGATTTGTCCGGATTTTCAACACAAAAATCTGGATTTATTTTAAGCGCCTGCTTAAGCAAAATTGAAGCCGCGTCTTTATTTCGAGAATTCTCTTTTTCATTGGTACCCATGATCTGTGCTAATAAGGAAGACAATTGCTCTAATCCTTCTTTAATTTTTAGGACGAGCCCCCACTTGTTACGTCCTAGGGTAGACGTAACGTAGAAAAATTAAATAGACTGAATTTAAATTAAAAATAGAAGTTCCCCGTTTTAGTACGCGTATAGCGTCAAGGATGGGTGGCAATTCTCCTCGGTATAGCACAGGTCATAGACCCTTCCGAAATTTACGTGCATGGGTAAGCCCGAGGTGCAACAATGAGTGAAGGCGAGGAAAGGAAAACAACCAACCTTATCGGGCGGGAGATCTACGGTTGACCGGTGGCTGCAACTGCTCGGCTGTCTTTCTCGCTCTCGTTGATCCTCGATACAGAGACTCCCTTACAATAGAAATGCGGTATAGACTAATTTGGATTTTAAAGGGAATAGGAAAAAGACTGGTGTTTGAAGGTTTAAAGATACTGAACAATGACTTTCGATTTCTTGCTTTATTTCGCGTTAAGCTTTGGATACAGGAGTTTACCTTACTTGAGAAAAGACTAAAGAGCAAGAGCGCACACCCCTGCGCGACATCCCTATTTATATCAAGGGTTTGGGGTGGAGTTTTGGTTCCTCTTGACCAATCAAATATTGTACATTTACTTAATTAATTTATTCTTTGTCATGCGTGACCTAATTAAGTTATTGGCTAGAATTTTTCAAGGCGGTTCCTGTCTTTGACGAGGACATCCTACTTTACGTATTAAATGTGTGCGCACGTGTGTGCGTATGTGTGTGTGCGTATGTGTGTGTGTATGTGTACGCGCATGTGTGTACGTTGCGTCTATCATGACGCGACAGATCATAAGTACACAATTTATTTAGAAATTTAAATCAAATAAATGAAAAAATAATGAAAACGGGAATCAAATCTTGTAATAATTCTACTCGTAATTCTTGTAATTATTGTAATAATTCTACTAAGTTAATATGAGATTATTTAAATAAATAGATTATTATTTATGTATTAATAATAAATGTTAACGGATTATTACAATACCGTTTTATCATTACACAATCGTTTAAACATAATTTTGGACGTTTAGGCTTAAAAAATGTTCATTTAAAGTTTCTAAATCAAAACCAGAATTCTTAGTACGGAAAAAAACAAGTTTTGAAAATATTATTTTTTGGACCTTCGATTCTCTCCATTGTATTAAAATATGATCATAAAATTTTCAATAAATCATTCGATTTTCCATACTCCGCCTTTATGCAGGTATCTTAAAACTGAGAAAAGAAATAACAACGTTTTTAACTAGATTAAATAATATTCTTCTATAAACATTTTAATATGCCTCTTAACCATAAATAACAAAAATTAATTTATTAATTAATTAATTTATGTTATTATTTAACTAACTTGAAGATATTTGCAGATGAAACAGAAAAATTATTATATATATATAAAATATCGGTCTCTCCGAACCAAATGCTTTACTTTTAGAATAAAGCAGGCCTATCGTACTCTTTGTCCACTATGGTTGGTGGAATTTCCCAGAGCACGGCCTTTTAAAATAATTAAAGGCGTTTCGTCCTCGATCTCCAGCTTGGACTCCTCAGTAAGGAACTGGAGATCTTACCTTAGACGCCTGTCGCAAGATGATATGCGACGCCAGCAAGATGTGGGGGATCTGGGAAATTCCACCAACCATAGTGGACAAAGAGTACGATAGGCCTGCTTTATTCTAAAAGTAAAGCATTTGGTTCGGAGAGACCGATATTTTATATATATATACATATTACCGAACGTTAAAATTTTGTAATAAATAACTCGCGATACGGTCTAAAAATTCGCGCTCTGGCTGGTGGCTTTTCCCACCACCAGAGGGAGACGACTATCTCTCTACACTCGTTGGAGAGATCGTCGTCTAATTTCTATATATATAGCCGCAGAACATCTTGCTGGCGTCGCATATCATCTTGCGACAGGCGTCTAAGGTAAGATCTCCAGTTCCTTACTGAGGAGTCCAAGCTGGAGATCGAGGACGAAACGCCTTTAATTATTTTAAAAGGCCGTGCTCTGGAAAATTCCACCAACCATAGTGGACAAAGAGTACGATAGGCCTGCTTTATTCTAAAAGTAAAGCATTTGGTTCGGAGAGACCGATATTTTATATATATATATATATATATATACATATATATATATATATATATATATACATATTACCGAACGTTAAAATTTTGTAAGAAAAATTATTATGTTGAAAAAATAAGAATTTTATTATGTTCAAAAAATAAAATTTTATGATTATTATTATTTTCTATTTATTATCGATTTTAATAATTCGGGTACGAAAATATCATTTTCTTCGATTTTTTCCCATGCATTTTAGATCGATTAAAGATCCAATAAAATGTAATTAATTGCGCCTGTTAACATAATTAACGCAACGCGTTAAGGGGAGTCCGTAGAGTATAGTTGAATATATCACCACCCGAAAATTTGCGAGCAAAAGTGGCGCTGCCGTCAGATAGGCTGAGTTCATATTCGACAACAATTTTGAACAATTAAAAAAAAATAGAGTTTTTACCACACAAAATCAAAGTTAAGCGCCATAGCTATTGATGTAATGATTAATTACATATTACTTAGCTGATCGAAAAGTCAGTGTTTTCGACGAATAGTGATAAGTACGAAGTGACTTCGCTATGTGTTCTCAGAATTAATTCGTACTTATCACTATTCGTCGAAAATACTGAGTTTTCCATCAGGTAAGCAATATGTAATTAATCATTACATCAATAGCTATAGCGCTTAACTCTGCTTTTGGTAAAAACTGTATTTCCTTTTAATGTTCATAATTATTGTCGAATATGAACTCAGCTTATCTAACGGCAGCGCCACTTTTGCTCGCAAAATTCGGGTGGTGGATTTGTGAAGCTATAAGTATGGACTTCCCTTAATAGGCATATTATTGATTTTTAAGCGAGCGTCGGAGAAATGCCACGCTGCGAGTATGTAGGCGCGGAGTGTGCGTAGCCGGTGTCCCCACTTAACGCCGCGTACTTTGGTCACCGCGTGCTCATTGGCTCAATTACGCTATAATCAATTATATATATATATATATATACATATTACCGAACGTTAAAATTTTGTAAGAAAAATTATTATGTTGAAAAAATAAGAATTTTATTATGTTCAAAAAAATAAAATTTTATGATTATTATTATTTTCTATTTATTATCGATTTTAATAATTCGGGTACGAAAATATCATTTTCTTCGATTTTTTCCCATGCATTTTAGATCGATTAAAGATCCAATAAAATGTAATTAATTGCGCCTGTTAACATAATTAACGCAACGCGTTAAGGGGAGTCCGTAGAGTATAGTTGAATATATCACCACCCGAAAATTTGCGAGCAAAAGTGGCGCTGCCGTCAGATAGGCTGAGTTCATATTCGACAACAATTTTGAACAATTAAAAAAAAATAGAGTTTTTACCACACAAAATCAAAGTTAAGCGCCATAGCTATTGATGTAATGATTAATTACATATTACTTAGCTGATCGAAAAGTCAGTGTTTTCGACGAATAGTGATAAGTACGAAGTGACTTCGCTATGTGTTCTCAGAATTAATTCGTACTTATCACTATTCGTCGAAAATACTGAGTTTTCCATCAGGTAAGCAATATGTAATTAATCATTACATCAATAGCTATAGCGCTTAACTCTGCTTTTGGTAAAAACTGTATTTCCTTTTAATGTTCATAATTATTGTCGAATATGAACTCAGCTTATCTAACGGCAGCGCCACTTTTGCTCGCAAAATTCGGGTGGTGGATTTGTGAAGCTATAAGTATGGACTTCCCTTAATAGGCATATTATTGATTTTTAAGCGAGCGTCGGAGAAATGCCACGCTGCGAGTATGTAGGCGCGGAGTGTGCGTAGCCGGTGTCCCCACTTAACGCCGCGTACTTTGGTCACCGCGTGCTCATTGGCTCAATTACGCTATAATCAATCTTTTTTACGGCTTATCTATTTGTTGTAGCGGAAAACTTGTCAGAAATATTTTACTCAGATTTTTCTGCTCTGTCGCGTAGCGGTCACCGAATATCTTCGTTTTTTAACACCCTGTATGTTTCAAATTTATGTTTCTTCAAGTATAGAGAATATATGTATTTTTCGTGCGTAAAAATTTATTGTGTATATCGCTTGTAAAAATGTGTATTAGTTTACTCACTAGTGAAAAATTATGAAATTTTTAAATTTATACTAAATAATAATAACGGATCTAAAATACAATGTAATGCTTGCAATACAGATGCAAAATTGTTTGGAGATAAAATAAATATTAATCATTAATTAATCCATATGATATACAATGAGTTAAAAATTAAACACATTAATTATTGCATTTTTTAGGATAATTCTATTAGAAACAGTAATGGCAAAAGAAAATTCATTTTTTACCAGTGATAATATAGAATACGAATTACATTTGAAAATTTTTTCAAAAATTATTAATTATGGGGAACCACACAGTTAGTCGTCAGCAGTCAAAGTGTGTGGACGTGCGAGCTCGTTCGCTCAGTTCAGTGAACTGCTAAGTTTGAAGAAAACGAAATAAGCTGCATGAGCGATCAAAGTGAAGAAGCTGCTGAGCCGGCACTACAAAATAATCTTAAACAGAGTGATATAGTATTAGAAAAACAGTTTAATCCAAAAATAAAAATAGTTGGTATTAACAATACAACTCAGATGAAAGAAAGTGAAATTGAAAATGGCATTAACATAAGGAATTTTACTAACTTTAACACTAGTGGAAAAATACTAAATATGTATACCAACAAAAGAAATGAAACAGATACAGTATGAATGGAAGTTACGCCAGAAATTCACAAGTATGTACGAGAGAATGGAAAAAAGGTTTTTATGGGTCATCAATGATGTAAAGCATATGGCCTTATTAATATTGCACCTTCTTTAAATTGTGCAAGATATGGTCATAGTACAAAGAAGTGCAGAAATAATACAGTCTGCATTAAGTGCTCTGAAAACCATAATGTAAATGAGTTAAAAAATACTAGTATATATAACAATGACAAATACTATAGAACTAATCTACCGACTGATCACTTGCCAACAGATAGACTTAAATGTAGTATTTTAAAGAAAAAGGTAAAGAAGTATATCGAATCTATAGACTATACAAATGGCACCTGTATAACCAACCTGGGATGAAACAAATGCCTTAAGAGACATATGCAAAATGCAAACAAATACGCTTATATATCAAAGGAAGACAAAACCAACTATAACAGCACGAAAAACAAATAGTAAAATCATCTCAATAAAAACAACGAAAAAAACAGCTACTTAACAGTGGAGACGCAATTAAATTTACTTGGAGAAATTCAAAAGAATCTACAAAACTGCGAGTGTGAATATTTTGATCTTGATACCTTTAATAAAGAAAAGAATAATAATAGTAATTTAGTTTTATCAATGAACATTAGAAACCTAAAAGCAAATTTTGAAAAACTCCAAATCTTTATTAAGGGTCTTCGGATTAAACCGTATGTTATTATTTCTACAGAGGTATGGGAATTAGAGTATTATCAGTTTTATAAAATATATGATTACAAAATTTATTATAACTGTGGAGATGCAAATAAAAATGATGGAGTAGTTGCATACGTAAGAGAAGATGTAATGCTTACATGTGAAACAATATCTATAAATAGAATTAAAATAATAAATACTATTATTACATTAAGTAATAATCAACAGTTACAGATATCTTCGTTATATAGATCGCATGACCTTTCTTCCGCAGAATTCATACATAATCTTAAAACTTGCTTAGACATTAAATGTAAAGTACAAAATCATATGTGCTTTGTTTACAGACACACCGTTCACCTCCGTCGCTGATTAGCCCTGGCAGCATAAATAGAGCGACGTTAAATAACATAAAAAAAAAATGATTACTAAAGCTTTAACATTAAAAATACATATAATAGACCACTACCCGATTTTTGTAGAATTAAAAAATAACGACAAGTTTTTATATGAAGCGAATAAGGTAGACTGGTCTAAACATTTTAATATGAATATCCTAATGAAATCATCAAAACCATAATAAAGGATATACAATTATGTACTGAAAAAGCTAAGTGTATAAAAAATAATGCGAAAAAACTAATATGAATCCTAGAAAAGGCTGGATTACTAAAGCCATTATAACTTCTTGTTATAAGAAAGAAAATCTTTATAATAGACTAATATTGAATCCTAATAATGACGAACTCAAAACACAATTTAAAACATATATTAAAACACTTAATAAAATAATTATAGATGCAAAATTAAGATTCAATAAAAAATAGATTGAAGAAAATAAAAATAATCCTAAAAAAATTGTGGTTATGTCTAAATAATAAAATTGGTAGAACTAAAAGCAAAATTAATACTTCAATAAAGCAAATTAAAATAGATGATAATTTAATAATAAAAAACGAAAAAGAAATTGCTAACAGTTTAAATGATTTTTACTGAACATAGGGGAGACTCTAAGTAAAAAAATAAAAACAGGTTATCAAAGATTGCTAGAAATATTTAATAATAACCCAAAAATAATCTTCATTGAACCTACAAACAATTTGAGGCCTGCGATCGCTCGGTCGGTTTGGCGCCGGGCTCGTATTCTGGAGGTCCCAGGTTCGATTCCCGGCCCGGCCGATTGATACAAGCACCACTGGGGAATGTATTTTCAACAAGTGCTTTCTTTACCAAGACATCGTATGACCTCCGTTGCTGATTAGCACCGATTCGGAAGCATACAAAGAGCGACGTTAAAATAATAAAAAAAAACCTACATATTGGAGATCTTAAAAACTATAAATGAACTAAAGCTTAAAAACGGCGGAGTTGATGGGATTAATGCAAAAACTCTTAAGACTATTACAATAAACATTGCAGACATTTTGACCTATGTTTTATCCTATGTATAGAAAAGTCAATATGGCCTGATCAATTAAAAACAGCAGAAGTAATTCCAATTTATAAGGTAGGAAGGAAAGATGAAATGGGTAACTACAGACCCATATCCCTGATATCCAACATTGCCAAAATTTTTGAAAAAATAATACATGAGAGGATTACTGATTTTATATACAAAAGCAACATACTGAGTAAAAGAGCAATTTGTATTTATTAAAAATATAGGAACAAAGGATGCATTAAGCATATTATAACGAACTCAATATACGAGAAACTTGATCAAAGTAAACCAATTGCCATTACCTTCCTAGATCTTTTTTTTTTGTTATTTAACGTCGCTCTATTTATGCTACCAGGGCTAATCAGCGACGGAGGTGAACGGTGTGTCTGTAAACAAAGCACATGTAGTTGAAACAGTGGTGCTTGTGTCCATCGGAAGATATCATCAGTCACTGTAATTAGTCTAATAATTACAGTTTCCTGTCCTCCCGATGCAACAACCGCGATCCTCTTTACATCTTCGCGTCCCTAACGTTCCCTATAGTTCATATGCCCGTGCCTCTCATGCACTGACAAGTGCACGAAACGCACGCGCACCTGAACTGGCGTCACATTATAGTGACACGCCGAGCCACTGAGTCGCGGTGTTCGAAAAATGCACATGAAAAAAATTTCAGAGGTACACGTCTGGGATCGAACCCACGACCCTCGGTGTAAGAGTCGGGAGCTCTACCCATGAGCCACCGCGGCTCGCTTTCCTAGATCTTGCTAAAGCTTTTGATACTGTAGATCATAAAATATTATTAAAGAAATGATATGCATACGGAGTGAGAGGAAAGGCTCATGATTTTATTAACAACTACCTAAGCAACAGGAAACAAAAACTAAGAAATGGCACGCAAGAAAGTGACTATCAAATAATTAAAACAGGTGTTCCTCAAGGAACTATCCTTGGGCTTCTACTTTTTATATTGTGTGTAAATGATTTACTAACCAAGATGCCAGATAACTTCTTACTATATCATATGGTGAGGATACGAACTATCACTGCCACAGGAGTAACATGGAAAGAGGTTGAAGCAAAGATGAATGAATATCTAGAAAAGGTTTCCATTTGGCTAAGATTAAACAAGAGAGAGATACTACTGTTCAAAGATATAAACCGTTTGAAATTGTTTTCGATATGATAGATAATATGGCTAAAATAAATAGTAATAATATAATGAATAATAATGCACCTACTGCACCTGGAAACAAGATAAAACAAATACACAAGCACAGAATGACGTATGGAGACAATTATTACCTAGGAGGAAATAAAGCACTATCTACTTTATTTTTACAGAGGCATAAAAGGAACTCGAACTTTCATTAATTCTATGTATTCACTAAAAAGCCAACCACCATACAAAGATACAATAATAGTAGATGACATAGTATTCACATCATCTTGCAAATGTGATTCTGCACTCCAGCACAAAGAAATGTTTCCGCACTATAGTCACAGGTGCAGTAGGACTAACTTGCCCTGCCAGACTCAATAGTTATGAAAAAATAGCATATGCAAGAAGCAGAAACGCGTTAACAGAAACTTTTACGATTGCTGGAACCATGCTAGTAAGATATTGATAAACTAACTCATAAAATAATAATAATAAAAACAATAAAGTAATAAATAACGAGAATATACATTATTTATATAAAATAATAACCAATAAATACAAATAATTGAATCTGATATGATATAAATAATATAATATAATATAATATAATATAATATAATATAATATAATATAATATAATATAATATAATATAATATAATATAATATAATATAATATAATATAATATAATATAATATAATATATTCTTTAGTAAAAAAGTAGCTTTATTGATCATCACGAACACAGTTGTTAACAGAATTTTTTTGCCAACGTTTCGGACGTTTTATCGCCGTCCCTTTTCAAGGCTAAAAAGTATATAAATTACAGTTTAAAAAAATATAAATAAATACAAGCAACGAAAGATTTAACTCGATGTCACAAGACAACTTCACACACTCACCAAATTAAAAAAAAACAACATATCACTCGTGTGGTTACATCTCGGCAAAAGAAACCCTCTCAAACATATTACATATCAATCTATAAAAATTTAACGAATCAAATTTAATTCTTGCATTAAAACAATAATTTTTTTAATAAAACAATTTAATAAATATCTTTTAACTAACTACGTTGTCGCTATCAGAACACTCGTTCAAAAAATATACATAAGACCTCCCCGAAGGGAGTCCCAAGTCACAATTAATATTCATAATGCCAACATACTCGTGCCTAACCTCTTACCAATATATTCACAATATATATATTCATCCCGTACATCATTAAATCCATCCAAAAAGAGAGGGGAACACTCTGTATTGCGAGGCTAAGTCGAGTCGTGTGCTCTCGTGTATCAGGCGAACATGCACCGCGGAGAAGTGGCACGCAGCGTCAGCCTTAATACAACCGGGATTCCCCGGAGAGCTCCGATACGTTATGCGAGTCGTCCAACCTCCTCACCACATATAGTACGCTAATACCGAGAGGCAGTAATTCTCAAGTCAACAACGCAACAAAAGAGTATAAAACCAATTTTAACAAACAAACAATATTAATTAATAGGCACGAGTCTGTTGGCATTATGAATATTAATTGTGACTTGGGACTCCCTTCGGAGAGGTCCTATGTATATTTTTTAAACGAGTGTTCTGATAGCGACAGAGTAGGTAGTTAAAAGATATTTATTAAATTGTTTTATTAAAAAAATTATTGTTTTAATGCAAGAATTTAATTTGATTTGTTAAATTTTTATAGATTGATATGTAATATGCTTGAGAGGGTTTCTTTTGCCGAGATGTAACCACACGAGTGATATGTTGTATTTTTTTTAATTTGGTGAGTGTGTGAAGTTGTCTTGTGACATCGAGTTAAATGTTTCGTTGCTTGTATTTATTTATATTTTTTTTAAACTGTAATTTATATACTTTTTAGCCTTGAAAAGGGACGGCGATAAAACGTCCGAAACGTCGGCAAAAAAATTCTGTTAACAACTGTGTTCGTGATGATCAATAAAGCTACTTTTTTACTAAAGATTACTTGGACGAACGATAAATTCATTTAAACAATATACTTTGGCATTGGATCACTTATATGCTGCTTTTCATATTAGTACACGATTACAAAAAGCGGGAGACATGGACGATTGTACACAAACGAGGTCGATGACACTACGCAGAACAACATCCTCCGATGGTTCAATGAACTCGCACGACGATTTGACTAAGTGTGTTTATAAACAAACTCTTATTTATGCATTAGACTCTCAAAGAAAATTCAATTTATCTTATATTCTCAATTTGATTTACCGTAACTTTGACAATTCAATCTACATTCTTTTTATCAAATTGACTAAATTATTAAAAAATCAGACCATTTCTCGGAATCATTTAAAATTTCTTTTGGAATGCAGAATGCTTGAACTCACTCCAAATCATATAAAAAGATTTGAGTTTTTTATGAAAAATATATCGTTTCACTTAGATTAATTAGAAAGAAATCGAATCATCTATCAACTTTCATTACTAAAAAGATTCTTAATTTCGAGATTAAAGATTTTAATGTCCATCTTAAATATTTAGATAAAGAAATAAAAAGTATGATTAACACTATAGAGAATAGAATAGGTAACGTACTCGTAAAAAAATTTGAGAGTACTATTCGTACATTTTGGATATTTTTCATAAGAAACAAATGAACATCAAACTCCGAAAGATTAATAATCTAAAAAGCAGAAATGTGCGTTTTTAAGGAATGAGTTATAAAAATACTAATGTTGATGAGAATGTTGATAACAATGTGAATATTAGAGAAAAATGGGTGGTAAATACCACGGATAAAGAGATCCCTCTTGTGGTCCGCGATACATTACGTCTCGGTGAAAAATTTAATTTTACTTCTGATATTAACAAAATCACTACTTTCGAAATACTTAAAGACATAGAATTTCACCTCCAGACTCAGAATGATAATAAAGTAAATACACTCGATAATATGAACTGTGAGGCAAGCCTCACTTAATTATTTAGCAAAGAAGTAAGTGTAAATGATAGAGATGAGTGAGTGTGAGAGAGATAGATATAGAGAAGTGACAGGTGAAGGTTAGGACTGCGGTAGTTTGTATATACCGGCCCGAGCCACTCTCATTACCGGGAAATCATGAATGAGAGCTTATGCGAGAGTGATAAAAAGGAATATTTCGGTACAAGGAAAGGATTAGCGCTTAAGAACAACACGTAGCACGGGACCGACTGTGTACGAGATCAAGGTACGAGCGAAGCAGCTGACGACATCGGGGTAGTCCGTGTATATCATTCAGATACACCGTCCCATGGCGACACCGTAAGAATATCGGCAAACTGCCGACGGCACCGATCACCGCGTGCGTGCGCGAAGCCGAGAGATATTGAGAGATGTTGACCGCGTGCGTCGAGTAAGAGAGTGACGGCGCGCACACTGCAGGCGCACGTCGAGTATAGGTGAGAGCAGTGCGCCAGAGGGGGAACGACTACGAACGGTCCGATATTCACGCGTACCCATGTAAGAGAAAAGGAGATAGACAGCTGTCCCGGTGCATTGATGGAGGCGTTGGCGAATACGTATAGATAGCGGATAAGGTGAATTGGCGAACGTACACTAGCGGATTTGGAAGGAAAATAGGTGGCGTTACGGACGATTATCGGTATGTCTACTACCACCGATCTGGCGGATATGATAGCGGAAAGGGAGAACAACTAGCTCCACTATCGGTAGCGGATAATACGAATCGGAGAAGAAGGACGAGACTCCTTCCCCAACCGCCGTACAGAGTAGACGTGTTGAGCGAGAGACCATATCGAAGTAGCCATTTTGAGATCCGCTGAGATTGAAAGGAAGCTAAAGTATTGAGGCGAATTAATTGTGTTGAACGATCAGTCGGAGCGAGAGACACCCGAAACCTAGGGTTGAGTATACTCAGTCAGAAAAGACATAGCTAATTCGTAAGAAGGAGAGTTCTCGACTTGCGATGAGTGAGGAAGTACGGCGTATTGTAAGGTATGTGAGTGTGATAAAAGGACGTTCCGTAAAAAAATTGTGAATTAGAATAGCCGCGCGGAGATTTTTAACATTTCGAGTCGACTTGCGCGTTATAACTCATTTATAAAGCATCGAACAATTAATCGGCGGGATTTCCGTATGCGTTTGTAATTGCTGTATTTTAAAGTAGTAATAATTAAAGTGTTAATAACTATAGTGAAATTGAAGAGGTTGATTTTATAACCCGACCGAATTATCCAATTCCCTACAACGTGGTTCCGCCATCTTTCCCGTGATGGCAACGTGGAGCCCGCGACCCTGAATCGGCTTGTTGTTAGTTTTACCGGTAACTGGCGCCCAATTAACTTAAATTGTTACCGGATAATAATTATTATTCTATTATTATTATTATTTATTTGTTGTAAGCCACAGTGACACGTTGCACTACGGGAACGACTCGTTAGGGATCAAAAGTGCAACGTCACAGAACATTAAAGCAGTGTCTTCACGTAACGAAAAATTAAAAGCTGAGTTAATTGAAAATATAAATAAATTAATAAAAAGAAAGAGACACATTGATTATACTGATAGAATTATTTTACAAAATTATAAAAATACATGTAAATTATTAAAAAGTAACCGAGACGTGATGTTTACAAAAGCAGATAAAGGTGCGGTTTGCGTTATCATGGAAAAAGAAAAATATAATGAAAAAATGGAGACATCTTTAAATGATGAAAAATATTATAAAGTTATTGAAAAATGCCCGCTTAGACAATTACAAATTAAAATGCAATTTTTAATAAAAGATTGGGAAGATAAGGGGGTTTTTGAAAAAGAAAACTGCTTCGACAACGTTAAATAAAAATCAGACGATACAAACATTCGAAAAGCGTATGGTTTAATTAAAATACACAAAGCGGATTTACCTATACGGATCATTGTCTCGGCTATAAATAGCCCTACGTATGCCTTTGATAAAGCAATTAGTAAATTATTTAATTAGTACGTTCCAAAACCAGCATCAAATATAAAAAATAGTATAGAACTAAAAAAGATCATTGACAAACTGACTGTACCTTCAAATTACAGATTAGTATCGTTTGACGTTGTCTCTCTTTTTTCAAATTTACCGAGGGATTTAATTATGCGAGCAGTATCAAAAAAATGGAAATTTATAAAGAATAGTCTTCCTATTGTTAAAGTTGAATTTTTGGAGGGGATTGAGCAGCTTTTGGACTCAACTTTTTTACAATTTAATAAAAAAATTTACAAACAATGTATGGGAGCTCCTATGGGTTTTTGCACAAGCCCATGGTTTGCGGACATTGTATTAGAAGATGTTCGTGAATTCGCCTCTCGGGCGACTGAAGGCCTTGACTATGGGTCGAGTGTACTCGCCGTTGGCCGTCTTGACCTTGGCTACGCGAACATGACCGTCGGCGCCTGGATAAACTTGCATCACCCGTCCCAGAGGCCAGCGGCCGTTGCGCGCGAGGAGCACTGCGTCTACGATAAGGACGAGATCCCCAATGGAGAGATTGTCGCGCGGTCGGGTCCACTTCAGTTTCTGTTGTAGCGTGTGAAGATATTCACGACTCCATCGACGCCAGAAATGGTGTCTCATTCCCTTGACCAACTCCCAGTGGGTCAGGCGATCGAGGTTATCGTTGCGAGCGGTGCTTGGTATCGATGACAAGGGGCCTCCAATCAAAAAATGCGCAGGCGTTAATGCATCCACGTCTTCTCGATCTCCTGAGAGTGGGCAAAGGGGTCGGCAATTTAGAATCATTTTAACCTTAACCAGGAGAGTAGAGAGTTCCTCAAACGTCAGGTGGCGAGACCCAATTGTTTTGCGTAAGTGAAGTTTCATTGATTTCACACCAGCCCCCCAGAGGCCGACGAAATGAGGCGCAGATGGCGGTATAAATCTCCACTTGATGTGATCACGTGCAAGGTCTTCGGCAACGGAGTCCCAGTCAGGACCTGCCTTGTCAAACTCTCTTCGTAACTCAAGGTCGGCACCTCGAAAGTTGGTTGCGTTGTCGCTCCAAATTTCAGCGGGTCTGCCGCGACGTCCAATGAAGCGAGACAGAGATCCGAGGAAGCCAGTGGTCGACAAGTCGCTGACAAGTTCGAGGTGGATCGCCTTCGTACATAGGCATACGAACACTGCAACATAGCCCTTAGTCGTTGAAGCTCTACGTCCTCGTGATCTCAACACGTTGAATGGACCAGCGTAGTCGACGCCCGTGCGACTAAACGGCCTCGCCGGGGTCACCCTCGCAGTCGGTAGTGGTGCCATGGCTTGAGTCATTGGACGAGCGGCTGATTTGGCGCAAACGACGCAGTTTCGTATGCTACGTTTGATATGATATTCGCCTCGGGTGATCCAGGCCTTTCGAATGACATGATGACACGTTGAACGTAAACCCGCATGGAGCGGTTTTGTGTGAGCCCATTCAATCACCAACCTCGCGAGATGATCCTTGCCATCTAAAATTGGGGGGTGTCGCTCATCGTAGGGCAGGAGGGAGAGTCTTAAACGCCCCCCAACCCGGAGCGTACCGGAGTCATCAAGGAACGGATCGAGTCTGCTGAGGACACTTGACAGTTTCGGCCGGCGGCCGCAGTCAAGGTCTCTTATTTCGGCAGCAAAACTCCGCCGCTGGCTGAGTCTCACGCAAATGAGAAATGCTTCATTTAACTCGGTAACCCCAATGTGCTTAGAGAGTCTGCGATCACGAACTGGAAGTCGGGCAGCGCGTATGAAGCGTAGGCACAATGATACGACCCTCAATAGCTTGCGCAGGCAGGAGAACCTATCGACAAGAATATCCTCCGTTTCCCGCGTAGTGAGGCAAACCTGCATGTTGTCCACGCTCAAGACGGGCTCCTTTTGTTGTCTTCTTAAGTCTTCAGGGCACCTTATTGGTTCATTGATTAGCCAGGGGGGTCCTGTCCACCACAGGGGATCTCGATGGAGTTGTGTGAGGTCAGCACCTCTGGTTGCTATGTCAGCCGGGTTGCTTTCTGACGGAACGTAGAGAAAGGAAACTTGAGGCAGCAGTTCCTGGACATGGTGCACGTAGTTATCCACTAAATCATTGCCGATCGGATTCGTTGACTCGAGCCAGTGTAGTACGGTACTCGAATCGCTCCAAAGACAGCACTTGACAAGTGGAATTTCCAAGTTGCAGGAAGTTGCACGGAGAAGCCGAGTGCCTAGTAGCGCCGCTCTCAATTCCAGTCGAGGGATTGTCATTCTTGTAGCGGGAGCCTTCGGCGGCATCAGGCTCTTGATGGGGCAAAGCCTCGTCTTGACGCAGACAAGATTGACGACGACCTGGTCGCTCAGAGACTTCACTCTTACGTAAACGGTGGCGGCAGTCGCTCGACGGCTGGCGTCGGAGAAGGCATGGAGTTCAGCAGTGCTGGACGGTGTCGATCCGAGCCATCTCGGTAGCTCTATTGACGGAAGTTGCCTCAGAGTGGGTCGAAACGACTCCCATCGCCTGGCGAACGTCCTCGGTAGGGCCTCATCCCAATCTAGCTTAGCTCTCCAAATGTCTTGAATGAGGATCTTGGCATTCAGGATAACCGGGGCCAACCAGCCGGAGGGGTCAAATAGGCGCGCCATCTCGGCCAGCACACGTCTCTTCGTCAGTTCCTGGCCAGTCTCGATCACTGGGGCATTGAATCTGAAGCAGTCAGCATTGGGGTCCCACGAGAGTCCAAGTTCGGTGACCGGGCCTTCGGTTTCAAATTGGCGCCAACTGGGGCGTAATCGAGTCTCGACGGGCAGGCCCTCTAAAAGGTGCGGATCATTCGTGACCCACTTTCCAAGTTCAAAACCGCCCGCCTTGAGCAGGTTAATTAGTTGATCCCGGCGCCTTTGTGCGGATGCCAGGTCGGCTGCTCCGCTTAGAAAATCATCAACGTAGAGGTCCTTGAACACGGCTTCCACAGTTTCCGGAAACGGTTCTCCCTCGTCGGTGCAAAGCTGTCTGAGGGTTCTCAACGCCAAGTAGGGTGCGCAGGCTTCCCCATAAGTGACGGTGAGCAAAGTATAGTGGATTATCTTATCCTCCTCGCTTCCACTCTACAGTATGCGCTGAAGATTTGCGTCTCCATCTCTTACTCTAATCTGATGGAACATTTTCTTTATGTCCGCGCAGAATGCTATGCGATGTCTGCGCCATCGAGCAATAACGGAAGATAAATCATTCTGTAGCTTTGGACCAGCACACAAGGCGTCAGTCAAGCTATAGCCAGTTGACGTCGGGCATGAGGCATTGAAGACGACGCGAAGTTTCCGCCCACCGTCGACCCGCTGCCAAATCGCGTGATGGGGTAGATAATTCACGTGCCGATCTGAATTTTCGAGTTCTTCATCGTGTATAGGGCGCATGTGTCCCAACTGTATGTAGTCGTTCATAAATGCGGCGTATTCCTTAGCCATGGTGGGATCGAGTTTCATCCTCCGATGGGTCGCGCTTAGCGCTCGTTGAGCTTGATGTATGCTTGTTCCGAGAAGATCTTGGCCGTTTTTCTTTAACGGAAGCGGGACCACATAACGTCCGCAATGATCTCGCATGTGGTGTTGGATGAACTGATCTTCGCAGTGGGCGTCCTCCGGTGATACTCTGATAACTTGAGGGACTTCTTCCAGTGACCAGAATCTCTGCAGCAGGCCTATCAGTTGCTCATGCCAAGGCTGTTGGTATAGCTCTTGACACGTTGTCAGAGATTGTGTGCTGGAAAATGACTGGCAGTTGTGTGCCCCTGTCACGATCCAACCAAAGATCGTCCGCTGAGCCGTAAAGTTGTTTCGACGATTTACCCCCGGAAGTAGGAGATCAGCATAGATATCGGCACCAAGTACCGCGTCCACTCCACCAGGCGTGGCAAGATCAGGGTCAGCGAGTTTCAGTCCCCGAAATAAGGATTGCAAGTCAGATTCATGAGATCTGGGAGGGCTTCGAATTCCAATGTGCCGCAGTACGTGTGCGTGTACTTGAATCGGGTGCGCAGATCCCGGAACATCGACCGTGATGAGGGCGCGAGCATAGGAAGAGCTTAAAATGTCACCTGCGATGCCAGAAATCTTGATGGAGGTGTTATCAATTTTTCTTCCGAACTTATTGCATAAAGATGAGTTGATGAAGGTGGCTTCCGAACAAGGATCCAGTAAGGCACGAGCTCTGCCGCGGGATCCTCCCTCATCGATTAACCAAATGATGGCAGTCGGCAACAACCCTAGTCAGGTCGACGGATGGCCTTCCTGTTCGGAGTCTGTCGACTGAGCGCCGCTCCTAGCCTGCTTGAGCGGGATTCCAGAATTCATTGCTCGTCCAAATCGTTTGTTGGTGGCGTCGTGGATGGAAGTGTGGTGATGATCCCCGCATGTTTGGCATGACATTGGGCTGGGGCAAGCCTCGGCGTGGTGACCTTCCTTGAGGCAGTTGCGACATAGACGTGCCTGTTGAATTAACTTGAGGCGGTCATTCGGTGTCAGCGCAGCATAAGAAGAACAACGGCCAGTGTAGTGTGGCTGTTTGCAGTTGGCGCAGCGGTGTGGTCTTGAGGTAGTGACTGCCGATAGTCTCAATGGATTGCGTCCGAGTGTTCCAATCGGTGCACGTTGAAAGGTCGTCATGGGTTTGACGCCTCTGTCAAGCGTTAAGGTCGACAGTGTGCGGCATCGACGATCCAAAAAGTCGGAGAGCATCTTAAACGTTGGTTGAGTGTGAACAGTAGGATCAGATGCCTTGTCCAATGTCTCCAATTCCTCCTCCCAAGCTCGCCGGGTTCTGAGGTCCATGACGTCAGTGGCAAAGAGGATGAACCAATCGTCCCACGTTTCGATGGGTCGACCCAAAGTTCTCAGCTGTTCTCGATGTAATCTGAGGTTGTCGAGAAGCGATTGAAGACCCACATGTGATTCCTCCTTCAATGGTCGCATCATTTTGAGTGACTTAAGATGGTCTTGCACCAAGACCCTACGGTTATCGTAGCGGGATTCAAGTATTGACCAGGCGATCGCGTAATTAGGTCCGGTGATTTGAAGACTGTTTAGAGCGGTCTTTGCCTCACCGCCAACGGCGGTCTTCAGGTAGTATAGCCGATCAACATCCGATAGCGACAGGTCTTCATGAATTAGGGAACGATACAAGTCTCGAAATGGTTCCCAATTTCCTCGCTGGCCGTCGAACGTGGGGAGGCCTATCTGAGGCAGTCGGGCCGCGTTCCGGCTGGTAGAGCCTTCAATGGGTTGTCGCTCACTCGGGCCGCGCTCCACTCATGATCGAATATCGTAGAGACGGCCTCGTGTCTCGACGTAAGCCCTTTCGACCACCCGATACTCGTTGTTTACAAAGTAAGGTTCGTCCTTGTTTTGATCCAGTTTTTCTAGTTGTACGTGATTGGCCATGAAGTCTCTCCAGAAGCCTTCGAGAAGTTCCAGGTGACTCAGTACTCGTCCTATCGTCCAGTCGGTTGTGGGAACACTCTCGGTGTCGGACAACGCGCTCTCGATCACGCCGATCAATGCTTGCTGGGTGCTCATAAGGTCCATAGTGAATCAATGCTAGAATAAAAAGGCAATTGGTTATGGTACGAAAGCGTAGTTGCTCTGTCGTGACGAAAGGCCCTTATTGGCCGTACGAACGGGTGAGTTAGAAGCAGGTTTGTCACGTAACGTACGAGAGTCGTTGTTGGCTTCGACGTACGATTGTTCATAAGAGTAATGCAAAAAAATTCACGTGAGACGTTGTTGGCTACGCAAATTGTTAATATGTCGGCTTGGTCAAGAAAAGATGAAGAATGAGCGAGTGGTTGTTGGCTCTACATTCAACAGCACGAGGGTCGTTGTTAAGCCCTGCAATCATGTCCAAAAATGGGATCACATGAGGAGTTGCTACCGTCATGTTACCTCAAGTCGAAACTCGATTCACCCGCCTCGCGGTAAACAAAATGCAGGCATCCACCGCCGCGCTCAGTAGCTCCCATACAAGGGAAAAGTGGAGAAGAGGGTTAGAAAGATAGTGAAGTAGGATAAATAGAGAGAGGGGAGAGACTGGTCACGACGCATCGGTCGCGATTTAACGTCGTGGGCTTCGAGGCGGCGTCGTAGTTGGTAGGGGGGGGGGACTCGCCTGACTCGCGTATGGCATCCGTCTGCATCCCACGACGTGCCTACCACAAACAGACAACAATCCGCGTCTTTCCCCCCACACGTTTCCAAGCCACGGAACCGACTCGCGATGACACGGAGTCCGAAATACTCTACGTCGGGTGGAAAGTCCCCCGCAAAAACGTAACGGCAACGAATGCGGTCTCCATCGAGATTTCGATACACGCGGATCCAAGATGGCTGCACCACGTGTTCCGGCGCGGCGAGCACGAACACGCCCATACGAACGCGATGGATTTCAAACACGAGCGAAAAGGGAGAGACAAAAAACACACGTTAAACTTCGCAGAAACCAATGATACACGCGACGGGCCAACCGCGAACCCCTCTCTCCGGATCCGGCTCGAAGGATGTTTGTGAATTCGCCTCTCGGGCGACTGAAGGCCAGATGAGGAGAGGAGGGGGAGGTCGCGGGTGCCAGCACCCGAATAACGTTAGCCGTCGTCTCTACACACGTTCGCATTTATTGAACTAAAGATAAACTATTGATTACAAAGGGGGGTCGACAACGCACCACAACCATTCGGTCACGCGTCACCTTCTCGGAATTACTCGCTCAAACTCGATGATACCTCCTCTAAAAACACGTGTGTTCGGCTTCGTGGGCACAGATCGACTCACTACGCGACAGCGCCTCGCGCTTCTTGAAGGTCTCCGGAGGCGCCCTCTCGGGACTCCCCTCCATTTTCCTTTACAGAAGACTTAGAAAATTGTTGCTTAAAAAAATTCAAAAAGGATATTGTTTTGTACAAAAGATATGTAGATGACACGTTATTAATTGTCAATCATGAGAAGATCGATTTGATATTAAAAACTTTTAATAATTTTTGTGAACCTATCAAATTTACAGTGGAAACTGAAATAAATAAAGAATTACCGTTTCTTGGTTTAAAAATACATAGATTTGACGATGCTATTTGCAAGACAAATTGGTACCGTAAAAACACAGCCTCTGGACGTTATCTTAATTATTTTTCACATCACCCACGTTCTCCAAAAATAACAATGGTTTATAATTTAGTTGACAAGGCTGTTTTGTTATCGGATTCGATTTTTCATGATGACAATATAGAGTTAGTTAGAAACTTTTTACTTAATAACAATTATCCATTTGATTTCATTAATAAATTTATAAACAAACGATTGTCACATTTAGATAACGCCAGTAATAGCTCGATTAATAATATTATTAAAAAAAGAAATTTAATTTTGAGACCAAAGGTTGTTTTGCCTTTTATTAAAGATTTATCTCCGAGGCTCAATGTATGCATAAAAAATTGTGATTTTCTATCAATAAATCGCACGATCAATAAATTTAGTAATACCATAAAATTAGGCAAGGATAAAAATGAAAAACACGAGATGTGCAATATTGTTTATAAAATACCTTGCAAAGACTGCACAGCGCGATACATTGGCACGAGCAAACGTAAATTAAAATCACGCATTAGAGAGCATAAGAATGATGTACGTAATGAGAGTGATAGATCTGCATTAGCGGTCCATATGAGAGATACAGGCCACAGCATTGATTTTAATAAGGTATCTATCATTGATATGGAGAGTAATACAAAAAAACGAATGTTTTCGGAGATGCTGAATATCTATACACATGATAACACGCTTAACCGTATAGAGGATGTAAATTTTTTGAAGAATATGTATAAAGAAACTTTAAATATTGTAAAACTATATTGTAATCAATTAATATTGTTTGTTTTAAAACACGTTCACTGGGGATCAGGGTGAACGGCTCCCATACAATAAAATAACACTTTTAGTCGAGCTAGAAACTTTAATATAATTAAAATAATAATAATACACCAAATCAACGAACAATTTAGTCACGGTCGCCAGCCGCGTTCACGCGGCAAAATTTATATTTTGTACTATACGCGATTACCGCACACACACGCACAATCACAGCTTGACGGGAAGCTGGAAGACAGGGAGTTTAGGCAGGAACTCTCACCTGCAGATGCTCGAATTTAACAATTAATAAACTATAGCCACTCTCGATAATAATTAAATATGCGTGGTAAAACTACACGTCTCGTTCGACGGCCCGACTCGGAATCACCGAGTTCGTCTCGATGTACCGATCAGCGAGTCCGCGCGCATGCGCCACGCGCAACAGTTGGCTCTCGTTCGCTTGACTCGGCCGATCCGACGTGCGTGTCTTGTTTATGTACACCCAGCACCGGTGAATCGTCACCCCCTAGATTGATAGTGAAACAAAATTAGGTTGGCAATAGTAAATGCCATTTCAGTTTGAAATAGCGGAATTTGAAATTGGAATCTTATTTGCTATCCAGTTTCATTTCATCTGATTTTGTGATTGGGACAAGTAACTTCTGCGTGAAAAAAATAGCTGCAATTTTTTTTTCATTTATATTTAGATAACTGAGATTGTTAAAACCGAAAAAAGGCTTTAAAATGAAAGAATTTAGTCCAAAAATTTAGTAAATTCTATGAAATTAAAAATTATTTATTTATATAAAGCGGCGCGCAAGGAATTTAAAAGTTGAGCGCTTTGTTTTGAAACGTGAAGCTCGGCGCGCGCTTCTAAGAATTTACGCCAGCTCAGAACAATAACAAAGAGCTCAACATTAAAATTTAGAAAATTTCTAGTCAGTCTCGTGTTCGAATATTAGAATATAATATGTTATAATTATATTTTCCATATTTTTATCATAGTTCTTTATTATTTGAATTGTGACAATTTAAAAAAAAACATATTGTTCAAAATAATTACATTTTCAATGCTCGTTTTTACAGATACATTTTTTTGTATTACATATATTCGTAATAATTAATTATAACATTAATAGCAGTAACAATAATAGTGACAAAAAAGAATTCTAATAATTAATCCATCCACCTTCTGCAGCTATGATTTGCTGTAATCTGCCTGGAATAGAATTGACGAGTTTATGAAAATAATCTACTCTACCTCGCAATTCCTCCCAAGACTGATTTATAGCCGCGATGAGATCAGCGCGGGTTCGAAGATCACCTCGTGGTCGGACATCCCTAACCAGTTCAGCCCAAACATTCTCAATCGGGTTAAGATCTGGGGATCGTGCCCGCCACTCAATGACGGTAATATCGGGATGATTTTCAAACCAGGCCATTGTCGCTCTCGCGGTGTGGGCGGGACAATTATCCTGCATAAAAAAAAGTTGTGGACGCTCCAACGCCGGATACAACATGCGAACTGATGGCAGCATAATATGATCTAAAATCATCACATACTCCTCTGAGTTCATCCTTCGAGTGACCTCGGTAATTTCTCCTGGCCCATCAGCTGTTATCCAAGCCCACATTGCAGCAGTCACCCTTCCGCTCCTGTATATTGGGAGGACGTTTTGCGCATGGTAGCGCTCCCTGTCAAGACGCCACACTCGATATCGGCCGTCTTTATCAGTTGAAAACACCTAATAATTTATTTATTGTTTCATTTATTTATTGTTTTATTTATTTATCATGCATTTATATAATTTATTTGCAAATTATATATGATTTTACTTACTTTTTCGTCTGACCAAATAACTTGTTGCCATTCTTCGACCGCTAGATTTTGTAGGCGGTTTGCGTAATCCAGTCGCAACAATTTGTTGTCGTCTGTCAACGCAATTTTCTTAGCCGCTTTGTGACAATTCATACCATGTTCCTTCAAGCGCCTTCGAAGAACCATTGCCGAAACATCTCTCAAGTTAACATTTGCAGCTGCTAATTTAATCGGCTCAAATGGATTTTGGGCTACTTCTTCGATAAACAGGAGGTCTTCCTCGCGGGTTGTTATACGCGGACTAGAATTGTGGGCTCTATTGTCCATCAATCCAGCAGTGCCGTGCTCCTGATAGCGCCGGGTCCATTTAAGAACAGTATTTTTATCAAACCCGGTCACTTGAGCAATGGCAGTTGCTGACATGCCGGCTTCAAACATGCTAGCAATTATTGCAGAATTTTGCTCCACTTGCCGTTTTAGCATATTTTTTATAAGGCTGTTTTTTCTTTTTTTACTACCAAATATACCTAAACCAAACTAAATAAAATTAAACTGCATTAAATTACAACGACCTAAATTAAAAAACAAAATAGAAACTAAATAATCTCTGTTGAGGACGTATGTAGGTAATGTTGGCAGAAAAAAGGGTAGACACAAATTGAGTTGTGAAGGTTTTAACAAATTATTGCTTATTTTCCGTCTTTTTTTATCCTACGTAAATTTTCTAATATTCGAACACGAGACTGACTAGAAATTTTCTAAATTTTAATGTTGAGCGCTTTGTTATTGTTCTGAGCTGGCGTAAATTCTTAGAAGCGCGCGCCGAGCTTCACGTTTCAAAACAAAGCGCTCAACTTTTAAATTCCTTGCGCGCCGCTTTATATAAATAAACAATTTTTAATTTCATAGAATTTACTAAATTTTTGGACTAAATTCTTTCATTTTAAAACCTTTTTTCGGTTTTAACAATCTCAGTTATCTAAATATAAATGAAAAAAAAATTGCAGCTATTTTTTTCACGCAGAAGTTACTTGTCCCAATCACAAAATCAGATGAAATGAAACTGGATAGCAAATAAGATTCCAATTTCAAATTCCGCTATTTCAAACTGAAATGGCATTTACTATTGCCAACCTAATTTTGTTTCACTATCAATCTAGGGGGTGACGATTCACCGGTGCTGGGTGTACAGTGAACACCTCCGTCCCCGTGCACCGTCTCAACTGCTGGATACAAACAACCCGGAGTCGCTTCTACAGGAACAACGTCAATAAACGGTAAATTACTCTCGTTCCATACAATACCCTGTATTAATGTTAGTTCGTCCGAGTCTGTTTATTTGTTTTAGGTGCGGCATGCGGGAACGACGACATCAACACTGTATGCAGATTTCCTCAGCTACTTCTTCTCACCAGGTTCCGGAGATGCCTGTTCTCAAGTCAATATCTAGCTGGATTGTCCGAGGTAATGTATAAATAGCGTCGTTTCTTCTTTTAACATTAATCTCTTGTGGAAGTAATTTCCTAACCTCAACTCACCTCTCCTTCTCCTTATCTGCAACTAGGTTTTGACAACCTACTGCTTTCCTCAATACTGTTGCAGGTACTCGAAGGAGGTTTTGTACCAACGAAGGATCAGTACTTCTTGAAGGAGGCTGGATGTTTACTGGTTTATTTATTCTCTAATTTAACCTTACTCAACGACAAAACTCCTAATTCTCTGCTAGAACATTTATTACAGCTACCTTAATTACAACTTTATCATTCGTTGACTTCTTTCCAGGCTAGAAATTAATGAAGGGACAATAGGAAATATTAATTAATAACAAAAATTTTGTTCAAACTCATATTTATTTAATTTTTGGGATGCATATCCAGGGAATTCTCCCACTCCTCTCTACAATCCGGACAGGCATTAATTTTTACTCCCGGTCTTCCGCACCCCCTACAAATTATTCGCCTTGGCTGCTGGCATTGAACCCAACTGTGGTTCCGCTGTCCACAATTCCAGCAGCCTTGACGTCGCCTCCCGCTGAATACCGACGGACGAGGAGCGGAATCATGCGCGACCAAAAGAGTCCTGGGTCGCCAATCAAACTCCGTTTGGTTTCTTTCATTGGGCGGTACCAAGGGACGGGTCCAGGGAAGGGATAACAAGGACGGAATATGTGAGCTGGAAGTAGGATTAGGATTTGGAGTATTAGGATGGGAGCTAGAAGGGTTTTGGGAAATAGAGGCGGTACGGGAGCTAGAAGGTCGGGTGGAGCTAGAATGGGGGATGGGGATGCTAGATAAACTTTGGGGGTGAGTGGAGGGAGGGAAGCTTGAAGAACTTTGGGAATGAGGGGAGGGAGGGAAGCTAGAAGAACGTTGGGGGTGAGGGGTGGGAGGGAAGCTAGAAGATTCGTTCTCCGGTGGATCTATAAAGAAAACAAAAAAAAATTCCATTTTCATATATACCCTCCATCCTATACATCATGTACAAATTCCTCAACCCACCATTCAAATTATCCACTATACCGGGAATTGAACCCAATGGAGCCACTTCCGGAAGCACCTCGTGAGAACTCAATTCGTCCTCTGGGGGATGGTCCATCCCAATCTCAACATTTTCGGGGTCTGCTCCTCTTTCGAGCTGGACCTCCCCCAGGGACAGTGTTGACGTCCCCACCACTACTTCCTCTTCCCTGCTCAATCGGCTCCTTTCCACCCTCTCTTCTACGGGGGGTGGGGATCGATGGGTCGGGACATACACCCCTCTCCTTCCCGGTCCCCTCTCCATTCCTCGCCGTCTGGACGTTCTCCACATCATTAACTGGAATATCAACATTGGGATTACCTCTCCGAGGTAAATACTTTTTCAAATCATTTACATATACTTCTGTGACTTTTCCATCTTTCAAATCCTTGACTACATATAATACCGGAGATAAAACTTTAATAATTTTTGCTGGACCTACGAACTTTGGAGCATATTTAGCTGAATAATTACGGACCGCAGAAGATAAGGTATGATTTTTACGAAGCACCAAATTATCAATCTCGTACCTTACTTCACGTCTATTTCTATTATAATTTTTGCTTTGTCTTAAACTTGCTTTGTCTATAAACCTCTTTACTAAATCATGTAAAATCGGTAACCTGGTTATTCGGCTAGACCACTTTTCTTCATTTTGTTGCTGGACAGGGATAGGACTTTCAAGGTGTTTTCGGATTAAGGATACGGGAACTGGATTCCTACCAAAATTCATAAAAGCTGGAGTAACCTTCAACGATGAGTGAACCATAGTATTCAACGCAAATCCAAATTCATTCAAATGTTTGTCCCAATCTCTATGATCCTCGCTTAGAAAACTATTAATCATCGGCCTCAAATTCCTATTAACTCTCTCAACAGGGTTAGCTTGAGGATGATATGGAGGAATTGTAGACTGCTGGATACCGTATTCTTGCAATCTTTTCGTTACCATTGCATTCGAGAATTCAGTCCCATTATCCGTCAACAAATGCTGAGGACAATCCCAACGATTTATTATAACATCATCAAAAGCTTGAAGAACATTTTTGGCATCAGCCTTACGCAACGGAACAATCTCTACATACCTAGTAAATAAATCCTCGAAAACAATTAAATAACGAAAACCTCGCTTAGAAGGAGGCTTCTGGCCCATTATGTCGGCTGCGACGATTTTCCACGGAGCATCTATATTCCTTTCCTCCATTAAACCCGATGGAGCCTGTTGCGAACTTTTATGTACCTGACACTCATGACAAGATCGAACATAACACGATGTATCATAATAATACCCTGGCCAATAATAATAAGTAGCAATTCTTGCATACGTTTTCTCAATTCCTAAATGACCAGCTTGAGGTGTATTATGAGCATCACACAAAGCTTCAGCACGACTTTGAAGTGGCAGAACCAACTTCCATGCATCTAAATCAGGGAACAAAGGATCTATTAACCTATTTGGTCTATGAGCGTACAGGAGATTATTTTCTACTTTCCAATGAGGATATTTATTAGGGAAATTCAAAACCGACTTAACTCTTTTTTGATACCAAGGATCTTCAATATCTGCCGGAATAAGTGCAACGATCTCTTGATCATTTTCCCAAGCTCGAGATAAAGCATCGGGAACCTGATGCAAAATACCCTTCCTATGTACGAATTCAATGTCATAATTAGCCAACGCAGTATTCCAACGACCAAGTCTTCCTGAAGGATCCTTCAAATTATTTAACCACAATAAGCTAGAATGATCGGTAATTACTTTAAATTTTTCACCTAACAAATAACCTTTTAACCTATTCGCGGACCACAATACAGCTAGACATTCCTTTTCTGTCACATTATAATTCCGTTCAGCTCGATTTAAAGTACGACTTACATAATAAATGGGATGCTCCTCTCCATCAATTTCTTGGGTTAGTACGCCTGCAATCGCGTAATCACTAGCATCGGTTTGCAAGGAAAACGGTTTACTCAAATCCGGTCGAGCTAGAACTGGAGCTTGAGTCAATGCCAACTTAAGTCTCTCAAATGCTTGCTGTTGACTTTCTTCCCATCGCCATCTTACTCCTTTCTTCATTAAATCTGTCAAAGGAACTTTAATTTCGGCTAGATTGGAAATGAACCGGGAATACTATCCTATCATTCCCAGAAACCTTCGAAGCTGTTTTATATTGGTAGGAGCTGGATATTCCACTATTGGCTTGATCTTATCAGAATCTGTTTTCAATCCTTCGGCATTTACTACATAACCTAAATATTTAACTTCATCACAACAAAACTCTGACTTCTCCCTATTTATTTGCAAATTAGCCTCTTTCAATGCTACTAATACCTTCTCCAACCAATATACATGATCCTCAAAATTTTGGGTGACAATAATGATATCATCCAAATATACAAATACATATGGTTCCCAATCAGCTCGAATTAATTTTTCCATTATCCTCTGGAAAGTTGGTGGAGCATTAGTTAGCCCATAGGGCATTCGTTTAAACTGGTGTAAACCTCTCCCAGGAACAGCGAATGCGGTGATCTCTCTACTTTCTGGTTCCAACAAAACCTGATGATATGCTTGACTTAAATCTAACTTAGAAATATATTTCGCTAACCTTAATTTATCTAATATATCATCCATATTCTTCATGGGATAAGCACATCTCTTAGTCACCTTATTCACGTCCCTATAATCCAGACAAAAACGAAACTTTCCATTCGGTTTGGGAACAATCACCGGACAACTACACCACGAACTGTCGGAAGGCTCAATTATTCCCTCTTTCAACATGCGATCTACCTCAGCTTGAGCTGCAGCCAACATCCTCGGTGCATAACTCCTGGGACGTTGTCTAATAGGATCATGACCTTGCACATCGATCTTGTGCTTGAATAATTTGGTAGTTCCTAAAACTTCTGGCGTGGGTGGGATTAATTTATCTAATAACTTCTGGATTTGCTCCTTTTCTTTTTCAGTAGCCTTGACCAATCCATCGATACTAGCTAGAGCGGGCAAATAACCTGGATCATGGCCATATGGAAAAAAATTATGCAACTCCCCATCAGGGGTCCACCACGTATCATTTGCATAATCGATCTTGATTTTAAACAACCTTTGGAAGTCTATACCTAAGATGCATTCATATTGCAGTTGGTCTGCTACACGAAACGGTAAAACCTTTTGCACTCCATCTACTGTTATCTTTACATCTAACTTTCCTTGAACAGTTACTGGATTCCCATTTGCAACATTAACTGCGCTAGATATCGGGGTATATTTTCCCAGAAACTGTTTACCTAATCCTTTCCCTAAATACGAATGTACAGATCCACTATCTACTAATCCTATAACTTTCTTTCCATTCAACTCAATCGTGAAAAATAACCTAGGTTCTATTTCTCCTACTACGGAATGTTGAATAAACGATTGGGGGGCTAGAACATACGAGCTAGATCTATCACAACTGGCCAATCCATTAACACTTCCTCTCTGTTTCGGGTCATTCGGTTTAGATAGGGAGGAATCGACGACCCTTACTGATTCCTCCTTTGACCGTTTCCCGACTTCTCTTGCAAATTGGTCGGAACATCATTCTTCCTGCAAGTTGGACAATTTCTTCGAACAGTATTTGCCCTACCACAACCCCAACAGCAATTACTAGGACACTCTTTACTCCAATGGTCCTTAGCCCCACATCTGAAACACGACCCGTTTCCTTTACTCAAATTTGAAACCGTAGGGGCCGCTGTAGTGGGTTTACTAAGTGCTCCAGAGGAACGAGAACTGGATTGGCTCGAGCTGCCTGGTTTAATAGGGGTTTTCGGTTGCCATTTATTAGTTGTACCATAGCTTGAATTATTTACATTTCCGGATTTCCTGGGCGTTGGATTGGTATGGGTTGGAACTATTATCTTACCCCTTTCATTAGTGGTTGGATTGAGTGGCATAGGAGCTTGATTGGTCGGGCAGCTAGAATTTGGAACAGAACGGGAATTAAATCTGTAATTGGACGGATAGCTGGAATCTTGGGTGGTATTATTTTTGGGTTTTGTAGGGTTAGACGGAGGATGATAGTACTGCGATGGTTGCTGGATAGAGGCCAATTCCTGATGTTCGGCAAATTGTGGCAACGACTCTTCTTGGTGATTGCCTATAGGAGCGGTCTTAATAAACTTTCTTCCTTTTGGAGGTATATAAGCAGCACTTGGAAAATAAGATTCCTCCAATGAAGGAGGTGGTCTATACAATTTTTCCCTAATTCGTCTATGCTCTTCTCTTTTACCTAACTGCTGGAGCTTATCAAACGACTGGAATTGATCTCGATCAATTCTTTGACGATAACTAGGATGTAAATTGTTATAGGCCCTGTCCAATTGGGACGCTAAACTCATTGGAGGTTTAACCTGGTCTAATAAAATTCTAAGCTTACTCAAGTAAATGCTTATTTCCTCCCCCAAACCTTGTGTTCTAGTCTCAATAGATATCCTTAACCTTTCCTGAACATCCTCCATGCAATATTGCAACCTAAAGGACCTTTCGAAATCGTTATAGCTAGACCAGTTCTTGTGTTCTCTCCTATACCAATACCAAGACTCATCATCCAATACGGAGGGTAAAGCTCGAACAATATCCTCTAAGGATAAATTATATGATTCCTTGAACTCAGTCAAGTTCTCCAAAAAGGCCTCCGGATCCTGCCTCTTAGTTCCTCGGAACTCTACATGCCACTTTTGTAATAATTCCCCCGTTCTCTTTTCTCTCAATAAAATGGAACTATCCCAGTTGGATGCATTCCTATCACTTCTAATAGTATTATTACTGTTTTCCGGTATATTACGTGGGAATCGAATTCTGGTACTTGTGGCTGGATTATTCCTATTATTTAGATTGTTGTCCGTCCTAGTTTGATTAATAGTATCTACCCTGGGTACGTAGCTCGATCTATTCACTGTACTTTGTTCTGGTTCCAATGGTAATGGGTGTGTCCACTCTGTCCGATCATGGTCAGTACTCCAATGGACTCGACCTGTTTCTTTTTCACCCATCCTAGGCCGTCCATTAACCATTGTAGCTGGTATTTCTTCTTGATAGTCATTTCGAGTCATACTACTCCGATGAACATTATTAATCTCACAATGATTTCTTTCCGAGATACCAGCTGGATAATTTTGTAGATAACTGCTCTCGGGTCCAGTAACATCACAGTTCCTTTCATTTATCCTTCCATGTTGGTCTGCTCGATTCAAAATTGGGTTAGCGATTGGGAAATACGACGTATTATCAGCTCGAATCGTGGGGTAAGCTGGAGGTAACGAATTACTTGGTTCCGTTAATGTCATTGACCGCTGTTCATAATCAGCTCTGGGTATATTCTGCACTCTTCCTTCGGGAATTGGAAACTGAGTAGATTGAGCTCGAGGGGGAACACTAGGAACTCCATTCCTTAAATCATTTGATTCCTCTATGGGTATTAACGAATCATCCTGAGGAACATTTTCTGATGGCACATCCTGGGTAAGTAAATCTAACACCTGGGGTCGCCTACTTTGCCATGCAGAAAATTCACGATGACTATTCAAGGAAATAGGGTCCTGAAATCGTCCTACGGTTTGTCCGGTTCTTAAAGGTACATTATTTATATCCGATTCTCCTAACATTACGTTATCAACATTCCTCCTTAACTGCATACTGCTTGAATGTAATGTATTTGAAGCTGGATTGATGGGAAAATAGAAAGATGGCTCAACTTGATCGTCATTATAAAACTCCGATTCACTCTCATCGATAGCTGGATTCCACGCGGCTGCCGTCGGACCGTAGTATTGTCGCAATGAATATCGATGAACTCGCTCCCTTATCGTCATCCCATCACAATTACGACTCAAACCCTTCTTATCAGCATATTTAAAAATTTCCCAATCTGTTAACTTATTTAATTCACTTAAAATAATCCTACTACCTGCCTCTACATCTAAACTAACTAAATCTTCTCCGGGTAATAAACTTAAAGACAAAGACCAAAGGCTACCCGCCATCATATTACACTTCTATTTCGGCTTGAAAAAAAAAAAAATAATCTATCACGGAACGGAACACAAACTTTCACGGATTATTCCTTACAATTAACCTATCCTATCTCAGGTAAATGGTTCCTCGATTTGCTCAATACTACACGAATTCGTTTAATTCAATATAATTCTTAAAAATATATAAACGTAGTCTAAAATTTAAAAACCTTCCCAAATCCAAAGCAAAATAAAAAAAACTACTGGTAAACCAGTTAAAGTCAATCAATTTAAAAAAAAATTAAAACCAACTAAAAAAAATATAAGCGCTATCAAGCCTTTCTCGAATTAACACCACAAGCAAAATATTTTATATCGAGCAATTATTTTCCAATTAAGCGAACCAAAAAAACTATTAATCACTAACAAACACTGCATCAATTATCCCATTTAATAATGCAAACTAATTTATTCAGCCGTTAGTTCACAAAGGCAGCAACTCAACTTAGTGCGCCAATGCTCAGGTTAATCGCAAGCAAAATAAATTTTATATACAAGGTGCCGGATAAACAATATGGAGCTAGAATTGGTGGAAATGCTAGAATATTAATATATAAAGCTTGAAAGGTAGCAAGGGTTATGCTAGAAGGGAATGAGGTGGAGCTTGAATGCAAATTAATGGTAGAAAAGTTGTCAACAAATAATAAAATTTTAAAATTAATAATAAATAATCACCAACCTTTAACTGCTTCGGTTACCAGGATAAATATAAAATTATAATTTTACTTTCTTTTCTATTTAATTTCGAACAACAAACATTACTTTATTAATTAGTTATTCACTCAAAATTAATACAATCTAATTTATTTACTAAAATAAATTTTCTTTATCAAAATTATAAAAAAAAAGTCACGTTAATAAAATAAAATAAAATGATATGATAGCTGGAAAATTTATAAACAATAGGCTTATTTAAATAAACAATTTTACACAATACATGAGCATGCTCGTTAAATTAATGATTATTTCAAGCTAGACAAACCAAACACTTCATCGTTGAGCAAAAGCCAAATTAATTACTTTAAACTTGCTGTAATATTACTTACAAGCATTTTTAAAAAAAAACATTTTCACTTAGCCAAAAAAAAACAATTTCAAATGACTTACCAAGTCGAAATAATAAGAAAAATGAAAAATCACAAAATCCTCGCACGCGGTCAAAATGGCCGCCCAAAGCCAATTCCTCGGCGTCCTCCTGTTTGTGTGTGCGGTAATGGCGAACCACGCGATCTCGAAATTTCCCGATTAAAATCTAACACCGGGGTCCTGTCACGGTCGCCATAAAACACGTTCACTGGGGATCAGGGTGAACGGCTCCCATACAATAAAATAACAACACTTTTAGTCGAGCTAGAAACTTTAATATAATTAAAATAATAATAATACACCAAATCAACGAACAATTTAGTCACGGTCGCCAGCCGCGTTCACGCGGCAAAATTTATATTTTGTACTATACGCGATTACCGCACACACACGCACAATCACAGCTTGACGGGAAGCTGGAAGACAGGGAGTTTAGGCAGGAACTCTCACCTGCAGATGCTCGAATTTAACAATTAATAAACTATAGCCACTCTCGATAATAATTAAATATGCGTGGTAAAACTACACGTCTCGTTCGACGGCCCGACTCGGAATCACCGAGTTCGTCTCGATGTACCGATCAGCGAGTCCGCGCGCATGCGCCACGCGCAACAGTTGGCTCTCGTTCGCTTGACTCGGCCGATCCGACGTGCGTGTCTTGTTTATGTACAGTGAACACCTCCGTCCCCGTGCACCGTCTCAACTGCTGGATACAAACAACCCGGAGTCGCTTCTACAGGAACAACGTCAATAAACGGTAAATTACTCTCGTTCCATACAATACCCTGTATTAATGTTAGTTTGTCCGAGTCTGTTTATTTGTTTCAGGTGCGGCATGCGGGAACGACGACATCAACACTGTATACAGATTTCCTCAGCTACTTCTTCTCACCAGGTTCCGGAGATGCCTGTTCTCAAGTCAATATCTAGCTGGATTGTCCGAGGTAATGTATAAATAGCGTCGTTTCTTCTTTTAACATTAATCTCTTGTGGAAGTAATTTCCTAACCTCAACTCACCTCTCCTTCTCCTTATCTGCAACTAGGTTTTGACAACCTACTGCTTTCCTCAATTCTAATTTTATATTCAGTATGATTTATTTAATACTGTTGCAGGTACTCGAAGGAGGTTTTGTACCAACGAAGGATCAGTACTTCTTGGAGGAGGCTGGATGTTTACTGGTTGTCGACGCTGTCCAATATTACATGTTCTACCTCTACTGCCACCTTCTACGATCACCTTCTCCAGGACATAAGGAACAGGATTTATAGCAGGACCTCACTCAACTACTTCAGGATTCAACTTCAACTACCGGATAATTATTTACAGAACTGTTATAAGGATAGTGATTGTGTGCTTGTGTGCTTATGCGTATCTTGCTGGAGTGCGTACTCCTTCCTCACGGTCTAGCCTATCTGGATTCCGAGTGAGCTTTATAATTAATTCCTATAAGCTACGGGGCTTTGGAATATTACATATATAATATAAATATAAATCAAGTATGTGACATGCAGTTATAACTGCCATGTCACAGTTTATATGAGAGTTATCACCCTTCATTTTTTGAATTTGATATATTTCGATCTTGAGGGTCAATGCAGGTGTTTCAGTTTTTAAATAAATAAAAACACATATATAATGCTAATAAGCAACGTTTCGTCCACTTAGGTTTGCGGACCTCATCAGGCAATGCTATTTATTAAACACAGAAAATAAATTTTACATTTTTAAACATATTAGATTTAATAAGAACAACGAAAATTGTAAATTTAAATTACCATGCGTGTCACCAACGTTTCACTTCATGCTTATACTTAAGCGCTACTGAACAAATATTTATAAACGGTCAATAAACTTTATATCAAAGATGTACCACTAAGTAACTGATTTTAATACCATTTGTAATACTAAGAAATTAATAAATTTATATCAGGTTAATAAATGTTTCTATATAAACAGCTCAAATATTGTGTATCTTCCTTTCTATTTATTGTAAAATTGTTATTATTAATGTGAATCATTTCCGAAATAATTCTTTTCTTATAAAGTGGTTCTTTATCCAAAATTTTAGTATTTTGCCAGTCAAATTCGTGTTCATAATTAAACAACATAACATTAAAACATAAAATTAAAAAAAACTCATAATCTGTAATATCGCTACACATGGATATAAATTGTATGATATTATATAAGTACGATTCAGAGAAGAAAGGTAAAAATAAGTTACATAACCTCAATCTTTGTGCAAATTTTTACACTGACGTTTTGCTAATTGCTTGTGCTTTTAATTTTAGAGGGACACATTAGAGATACCGTGGAAATTATGAAAAATGCCACATATGTGCATTAATTTGACCAAATAGTGAGTAATTATATTTACATAAATTAATTAATATTTTTTTCGATAGAGTATCCGTAAAGTACGACTTTACGTACTGTTTTGCGGACGTAAAGTGCGACTTTACGAACACGTGTACAGTCTTTACGGACACGCGTACAAAACAAAATATTGTATTGAAATTGCTAAGAACTTTACGGATACTCTCTCAAAAAGTAATGTTCGCGCCTCGGCCGTAAACTTTTAAGAAAAAGTTCTACTTTACGGCCTTGGCACGAAAACTACTATATCGGTCTTACAGTCAATTATATGGGCAGTCAGATTGCCCCTACTTATAATCACCCTCGAAGAATCTATAAAAATAATAAAATAAAAAATAAAAAATAAAAAATAAACAAACAATTAGTAATAAAGCAATTGACTGCCCCCTGCACCAAAAATCTACTAACCCCAAATAGTGCGTGCGACGTTTCGTAAGCTCGCTGCTGCGCCTCATGCAGGGACTGAAATGAAAAACTATTCGCACAGCGATATTATACCCCTCAAAAAAGCCTCCCCCTCCCAAGGACCCACACCTAAAAATTCACACCAATAACTTAAGTTAAGTTAAGATAGGTGATAACTCTTAGTTAATTTACTTGACTCTAAACATTAAATTAACATTCTTTAATATATGAATATCTCAAGACTTCTTCAAACCTGATGTGACAGATACACTCCTCAAACTATATTTATGTTCATAAATTCTCTTTTTCAAATATTTACTAGTTTGACCAATGAAACATTTATCACAATCAATACAATTTATTTTATAAACAACTCCAGATTTATCATCCTTTCTATTTATTGTAAAATTGTTATTATTAATGTGAATCATTTCCGAAATAATTCTTTTCTTATAAAGTGGTTCTTTATCCAAAATTTTAGTATTTTGCCAGTCAAATTCGTGTTCATAATTAAACAACATAACATTAAAACATAAAATTAAAAAAAACTCATAATCTGTAATATCGCTACACATGGATATAAATTGTATGATATTATATAAGTACGATTCAGAGAAGAAAGGTAAAAATAAGTTACATAACCTCAATCTTTGTGCAAATTTTTACACTGACGTTTTGCTAATTGCTTGTGCTTTTAATTTTAGAGGGACACATTAGAGATACCGTGGAAATTATGAAAAATGCCACATATGTGCATTAATTTGACCAAATAGTGAGTAATTATATTTACATAAATTAATTAATATTTTTTTCGATAGAGTATCCGTAAAGTACGACTTTACGTACTGTTTTGCGGACGTAAAGTGCGACTTTACGAACACGTGTACAGTCTTTACGGACACGCGTACAAAACAAAATATTGTATTGAAATTGCTAAGAACTTTACGGATACTCTCTCAAAAAGTAATGTTCGCGCCTCGGCCGTAAACTTTTAAGAAAAAGTTCTACTTTACGGCCTTGGCACGAAAACTACTATATCGGTCTTACAGTCAATTATATGGGCAGTCAGATTGCCCCTACTTATAATCACCCTCGAAGAATCTATAAAAATAATAAAAATAAAAAATAAAAAATAAAAAATAAAAAAACAAATTATTAATAAAGCAATTTGACTGCCCCCCTGCACCAAAAATCTACTAACCCCAAATATGCTGTCGACGTTTCGAGCTCGCTGCTGCTCCTCATCAGGGACTGAAATGAAAAACTATTCCACACGATATTTATACCCTCAAAAAAGCCTCCCCACTCCAAGGACCCACACCTAAATAAATTCACACCAATAAACTAAGTTAAGTTAAGATAGGATGATAAATCTTATTTAATTTACTTGACTCTAACATTAAATTAACATTCTTATTATTCTTAAATATATGAATATTCTCAAGACTTTCTCTTTTAAATTTATTCATAATATTTTGTTCTAAAATTTCTACATTATTAAAATCAAATGAATGAACAAAATCTAAACAATGCTCTTTCAAACCTGATGTGACAGATACACTCCTCAAACTATATTTATGTTCATAAATTCTCTTTTTCAAATATTTACTAGTTTGACCAATGAAACATTTATCACAATCAATACAATTTATTTTATAAACAACTCCAGATTTATCATCCTTTCTATCTCTATCCTTACAATTATTAAACAAAAAACTTAAATTATTAATATTTCTAAAGAAAACTTGAATATCTAGTTTTTTAAATTCTTTTCTTATTCTTTCAGATAAACCTCTAACATACGGTATAACAACAAATGCATCATTTTTAATATCTACTCTAACTTTTAATTTCCTATTATAAATTTGATTCACTCAATGCACCAATCTTGTCACTGAACTGGTGATGAGAACGGAAATTTAAAAATCTACCCGACCAAGTAGGCTTTCTATACCAATTTAATTTAACTTTATTTTTATCATCTCTAATAACTTTAATATTTAAAAAATTTAATTCTTTATCAATCTCAACCTCTGCTGTAAATTTAATTCTATCATGAATTGAATTAAAAACATCAACCATTTCATCAATAAAACATTCAGGTACTATCGTAAAGATGTCATCAACAAATCTACTAAAAATCACTGGTTCAAAACTCAATTTTGACAAAGCAATACCCTCTAACTTTTCCATTACTAAATTAGCTATTACAGGTGACAACGGTGATCCCATTGGGCATCCATATCTTTGTTCATAAAAATCTTTATCAAAAGAAAAAAATGTATTATTAAATACTAAATTATAAGTGCTTTGGTAAATTCATTAATATCTAAAATAGTATATAAACTAATATCTGACCATTTTTCTATTATTATATTATTCACAAAATCTAAAGGAACGTTTGTAAACAAAGATACAACATCCAATGAGATCATTTTACAATTATTCGGAATAATCATATCTTTCATCATATTATAAAAACTCCAACTATTTTTAATATAAGAATTTGTTTTACCAACTACATTAACTAAAATATCAGACAAAAATCTAGCAAGTTTATAAGTAGGAAAATTAATAGATGATATAATTATTCTATATGTCAGCTTTTTTTTGTGAATCTTAGGAAGCCCATAACATTTTGCTACTGTATCATTTTCACATTTTAAATATTTGAAAGTTTTATCATCAATATAATCTTTCTTTCTCCAACAAGAAAGTTAGCAAATTGCTTTATTAATAATTTGTTTATATTTTCAGTTAGTGTTTTTATTTTTTATTTTTTATTTTTATTATTTTTATAGATTCTTCGGGGGTGATTATAAGTAGGGGCAATCTGACTGCCCGTATAATTGACTGTAAGACCGATAAAAATATTAATTAATTTAGTTATACTACAGTCGACATAAGTAATATTTTATTAATTATATTTAGATATATATATATATGCAAAATTGTAAAATGCTGGTGTAACAAATCATTGTTTCAATAAAGGTATAGCCTGATGAGGATGCAGGACTTCCATCGAAACGTCGCCAATTCAATAAATTAAATGGTTAGTTCACTAATAATCGATAAAAACGCCTCTTTGTGAAACAACTGCGTGATCGAATAGAACAAATTTATATTGTATTAATTTTGGTGCATAAGTAAGAAAAAAGTCCCTTATACCCAAATGTCTGAATGAGTAGGCAGAGATGGACAACTCGTGTCCGAAAGTCTGACTGGGAAGTACTATCGATGACGAGTGTGATGTGTATGATGAATGGCATGGAGGTTTGCTGCACTAAGTACTACATAACTCCTGGTAAAAATTATCATATGGAAACCATATGGCTTTCACATGAGATCGATGTGGTTGCCATATAGGAATCATGTGATTCCCAATGGTATTCTCGTGGATCCCAACGGGAATCATATGGATACTATGTGGGATTTTGCGGTGGTTCCCACGTAGAAATTATATAATTCCCATGTTATTTCTATGTGATTTTCATGTATTTCCCACGTGGTTTCCATATAGTAATCTGGTTATTCTGCATTTTTTCATATAAACATGTAACTAATAAATAAATAATTATTTTGTATAAATAATATATATAATAAAATAAAATAAAAAAAATCGACAACTTCGGGAACCAAACCCGCGAACTTCCGATTCGGAGGATTACACCTTACCACCGAGCCATTTCGCTGTTGGATTTATTAGAGTTAATTTTGAACTATAAAGAACGCTTGCATTATATGATAGAAAATTTTCCAGGTTTAAATTGATTTTTTAATATAAATTTGAAATTAAAATTTGTAATGAAAATTTTTAAAATATTGATAAATTTTCAATGTAAATTCAATTTGGACTTAGAAAATTTTTTCTATCATCTAATAACAACATTCTTATTATAGCCCGAAACTAACTCTCGTAAACCCAACAGTGAATTGGTTCGGTGGTAAGGTGTAATCCTCCGGATCGGAAGTTTGCGGGTTCGGTTCCCGGAGTTTTCGATTTTTTTTAATTGTATTTTATTATATACATTATTTATACAAAATAATTATTTATTTATTAGTTACTTGTTTAAATGAGAAAATGCAGAATAACCAAGTTACTATATGGAAACCACGTGGGAAATACATGAAAACCACATAGAAATAACATAGGAATTATATAATTTCTACGTGGGAACCACTGCAAAATCCCACATGGTATCCATACGATTCCCGTTGGGATCCACGAGAATACCATTGGGAATCACACGATTCCTACATGGCAACCACATCGATCTCATGTGAAAGCCATATGGTTTCATATGATAATTTTTACCAGGGTAACCAGCGGTTTGTTAAGTTCTAATAGTTTTAAGCCAGACCTGCAAATAAGAAATCTTATTTTTCTCTGCAGATTTCACGGCATTGTAGTGAGGTTATTGTAAAATAATTGCGTATCACTGTAACTGCAAGTGAAATGTTTGTAGAAATTATGTATGTATACGATACTGTTGTACCATATGTGTTTCCTATGTAACTCTCGTTAATAAATAAATTAATAAATAAATTTGATAGGGAAGTCAAACTTCTCAGTATTTTCACGGACGATGAAAATTTTAAATTTATAAACTGTTCCTAATATTATTAAAAATATACAATAATTGTAACTTTTTATGTATTTACTGGAAAAAAGGTTACAATAACTGTATATTATTTGTAATAATAATAACAATTTAGAAATAAAAATTATTCCTCGCACGTGAAATCGCAGATAGTTTGGATTTCGTCAGCTTAAAAATAAAAACTAAAATACATAAACAATGTTTTAAAGTCTCAGAATGTTCGTTAGGGTGTCGTGATCATGTTAACAATACATAAGATAATATTTATTGAATATTATTGAGAGTAGAGACGGGAGTTTTTTGTAGTGTGTTAGTGTGTGTGAGCGTGTGTGTGTGCGCGTGTGTGTGTGTGTTTTTTTGTGAGGAGGTGGTAAAAATGCTCTTTACGCACGGAGTGTGGGACTCGGTCAGCGTGACCCATACCCACTAAAAACCACCTTGCCTTTGGTCATGGCAGGGCTCCTCCTCTCGACTCATCTTTCCGCTTTCGGAAACCGCCGTGAGGCATTACTTCGAGAGGGACAGTCATGCCACGTTTGGCCCCTCGTGATCGACAATAATATCACTCTCTAGTGCATGTGAGGCGGCTACTAATGTCGCCCCTCGTACGCTCTTCTTTTCTAAAATGGTTCCGCCGCCCCACAATGGATACGGCATCCCAACCTTCTTGCGAACCAAGAAGGTACATCCCGACACCCTCTGGTGTCAGAGGCCACTTCCAAAAGGTTTGCTTCCAGGTTGGTTCCAGGACAAGATGTGCTCCAGGTCCTCGTCGACACCAGGGCAGGTCGGGCACTCCGCACTCCCGTATATACGGATGCGGTGCAGGTAACTGCGAAGATACCCATGCCCGGAAAGCATCTGGGTGAGGTGGAAGGTGTCGAATTCGTGTTTTCTACTCGTCCACTTGGCGACATCTGGGATGTCCCATCCCTGCTGCCACAGTTCGATGGTCCTGTTCGATCACCGACTGCTACTACCACGTGCTGTTTCGCTGCTGTTTTCTAAGGTACGCCGACCTTTTCTGTACGTATCAGCCCTCTCTATCGCCAAAAGATCGATGGGAGGAATTCCCGCGATCACCGAGAGGGCTATATCTGACACGGTTCTATAAGCATGAGCCACCCTTAGTGCGGCTATTCTGCAGGCTCGCCGGCAGGATACTCCGTAGCTTAGGTTACTTCTTAGGGCATCCGCCCAAATCGGGGCTCCATATAAAATTACCACTGTCGCTAAGAGGGCTTGACGTGGCTGCTTTGGCCCTCCGATATTGGGCATTATGCCCGACAAAGCTCTAGCCACTCCTGCGGCTTTCGACCCTGCTCTCAGTAAATGTTCCTCGAATGTTAGCCGCGCATCCAAGATGACTCCTAGGTATTTCACCGTGTCCGCCGATCTTACACGTTTACCATTTACAGTAAAGGTGGCGTACCTCCTTTGCTTCGTTCTGGAGATAAGTACCGCCTCGGCCTTTTCGGCCGCCAGACACAGCCCATGGGTGCTCAACCATTCAGCCACTACCGCGATAGAGACATCTCCGAGATATTCTATCTCATTGATGCTCCTTGCGATGACGACCAAAGCCACCATCGACACTCCCTGTGGAAGCTGCTGCCTAAGCAGTCCGTCGTAAATAACGATCCAAAAAAGAGGTACCAAGACCGTACCCTGCGGCACGCCTCCGGGATGTTATAGGAGTGCGCGCCATCCTCGGTGTCATAGAGGAGGATCTGTTCTGTGAGGTAGCTCGAGATGACTTTGCGTAGGTAGAGCGGCACCTTTAATTGTTCCAAGGACATAATATTGTCCCACCGAGCCGAGTTGAAGGCATTGCAGATATCCAGTGCTATGATAGCACACATGCGCCTAGAATTCCTAGTACCACCAATGGCATTGATGGCCAGCTCGACAACTCGACTTATAGCGTCAATAGTTGAGCGCTCTTTCCGAAAACCGAACTGATTGTCGGACCGATCGCCTGCCTGTGCAATGGCTGCTTGTAGCCTGGCATAAATGACCCGCTCGAATAGCTTCCCAGCTATATCCACAAAACAGACTGGCCGGAATAGGTGGCGCTCTGTTCTGTCAAGAAAATGTGGACACGATGGCATTGAGGCGCCCCTGGGTTTGATCTTACTCGTCACCATTTTGTAGGGCTTACCCCAGGGATTGCGGTCCACTTCCTCGCAAAATTCGCGCCAGCACTTACGTTTAGCCGCTTTAATGGCAGCCTTGAGCTCTTTCTGTTTTTCCTCGTAGGCCGCGGAAAGTTCTTAGTTCTTGATACCCCGGCTGGTTCCGAGCTCTCTGGTGCAGTCGCCGAGTCCGCAGACACTCACGGCGTAATTTTGCGATATTCTCATTCCACCTGTAAATAGGTGGACGGCTACGAGGGATGGATTTCCCGGCCATAGAGATATCGCAAGCCTCTATTATGGCACATGTGAGTTCCTCGGCTCATTCTTCCGGTGTTCATTTAACAGCTACTTCTGTTATGGAGCAGAGGAACATTTCTCGGTCGAACGTAAACGGTACCCATCTCTTGTATTGGAACCTTTTGTTCAGTCCTGCTGCCCTGTTAATCATCGATTGAAGCTGGTACACGAGTGCTTGATGGTTGCTCCCCGTATAGCGATCACTAACTTTCCAGGTAAACCCTCTTTTCATTAATCTGGGATCGATGAAGGTTAGGTCTACTATAGACGACCTCCCCGACTTGGTAAAAGTGGAAGTCGTTCCAGTGTTAGCAATCTTCAACTCCAATATTGCAAAGCCCATTCTGTAGCAGCTTTTTTGCTGCCGATGCGGAAAGAAGGACACTGGTCATCTGAGTGCCTCCATATGACCTTCTAAGCTTTATTTTCTCAGAAGGTACCATATTTGGCCCGATCATTGCAGAGATTGCCTCTGCCACTTCCTCCGCCGTCGTGGCCTCGTCCATGTCCTTTATAGTAATAAACTCTTTGTGGGTGAACATCTGGACCTCTGCTAACCCACGTAAAATGAACGAGGCCGCTGCCTCGAGATCTGGAGTTTCTACGCCAGGTCTTCCTAGCTCAATGAGCAGATCTTCTCCTCTGGTACGCCGGATACGGGAGACTCTTTCTCCCAGCGGCTTGAGGTTTGGCGCGGCCCGTATTTGCCGAAGAATGTCGGCATAGGCTCACCCTCCTGGCACTTTAATCTTAATGACGTCGGGATGAGCTGGTTTTACGATCGCTTTAAGTTTTTTGGACACCTTTGGCGGTCCTCCGATATCCTTGGCTTTCTTCAGCTGCGTATTCTGCTGAGCCTCTTTCTTTTTGCCTTAGCGTGTTACAGTAGTCCAGTCAGGGTCCTTTGACTGGTTCCCACCGGTCTTAGGAACGGATATCGAAGCATCTGCTGGCCCATTTTTGTTAGTAGACTGCTTCGACCCCTTCATCCTTTTCTCCGGGGGATGCTGAGGTGGTGAGGGCCTTTCCCTCTCCACCGGCCTCCTTTGACGCTCTTCAGCGCAGAAGATGGACGACGTTTGGCATATTCCATCCTTACGCGCATCTGCCATTTTAATTGTCGGCGCTGTCGAGCACACAGCACTGTTCACCAGCGCGTATTCATTAAGAGCCCTGCTTGTTGCTCTCGCCAGCTCTTCAGCTCTTTGTGGATGTTGTTCTTATTCAGAACAAACTCCATCAGGGTGTCTATTTGTGTCTGTGTGTGTATGTGTTCGAGTTATCCTTGTTATCCTTGGTTATCTTTGGTTATCCTGGAATATGTAGATGTCCTTTATAAACACATGTACTATGGAAAATTTGGCACTAATTCACACTGGGTTTGAACCAGAGATGGGTTGCATTAAAATAACAAAGAAAACTAGAAGTGGCATATGATACTTTATTACTTTTAGCTGATCCTATTTCGAAAATATGCATACTTTTCACTTTTTACGAAGTTTACTTCGAATTTTTGTAAGAACATTACTTTGTCGCACTTGCATACGCATAGGCACTCGTGCATACCCAAAATCACACACACACACACACATACACACACACACACACACACTCATACAACGTACATGTGTATGCGTATCACATATATTATACTATGTCCATGTACTAGGAAAATGTTTACAAAAAAGATTATCGTGAATTTGAAACCTCTAAAGAAGGAATTGTAAAGAGACCTATCGTCTATGCAAATGCTACAGAACTTTTCGAATTGCTCTATGACAAACGCAATATTGATTTGACTAATGCTGATATTAAAATAAAATTGATGGTAGATGGCGGAGAAGGTTTCTTTAAACTTTCATTATCAGTTATAGCAGATGAAGATAATCAAAATCAAAACAACAAAAGAGCTTCATACTCGGAGCGTGGAAGCGTAGCAAAAAAACACAATTATAATAGCGTGAATCGATTAATTTTACTGGCAATTGTGCCGAAGATAAAAGAGACATATGAAAATTTAAAAATTTTATTTGAGTTAACGCAGGTGAATCAGATACCTTATAAATTCATCGCAGATTTTAAGCTTTTATTACTTGCTGTGGGACAACAAACTGCATCAGCCACGTATCCTTGTCCATATTGCTACATTACTTTAAGTGAATTACAACCACGTAATTCGAAGCAATTAAATAGCGAAGAATTCAACAGTAATTCGAGTGATGTTGTTATTATTTTAAAAACATTCAATGATTTGACACAAGACTATTTAAAATTCAAAAGCGTAGAGAAAACAAAACTAGCAAGGGAATTTCACGGTATGGTTAATTACCCTCTTTTGGTAGCAGAAGGAGATAAAGAAGACGCCAATATGTACGTTCTTGAGAAGTGCCCTCTTCCGGAATTGCATTTATTGCAAGGATTGGTGAATCACTTGTTTTGGAAGGATGTACTTCCGGCTGTAGGTCGTAAAAATGCTCTGCTTTGGCCGAAAAAATTAAAACCAGTTGATAAAAACTAAGATGGTGAAATTTTCGAGAGTAATGCATGCAGAATGCTCAAAAAAATGCTAATGGATTAAACGACCCTAAAATTTAGAAAGAAGGTGGACCTTTTCGATTGCAGCCTTTCATCGCCACGTTTAAGGCAATGAATAAGATTGTAGAAACTTGCTTTTCTATAAAAAAGACTGATACGAGCGAACTGGATAAAAATTTAAGAGAATTACGCACAGCTTTTGATAGTACGGGAGTATCAAAGACATTAAAAATCCATGTTCTTTTAGATTATTTGAAGGATAGCCTTCTGTACTTAAGCAATGATGGCTTGGGCGTATGGTCTGAGCAAGCGGGGAAATCCGTTCACCGAGAATTCTCAATGTATTGGGAAAGATTCAAAATAAACACTATTAATGATTCATCTTTCGTAGAGCGTTTATTTAAAACAGTGGTTACGTTTTCTTCCCAGCACTTATAAAAATTTATTACTATAAATGAGATAATTTAGTTATATGCGTGTATGTACAGTGGATTAGGCCTATAGGGGAGACCACATTAAAAAAACGCCTTGATATTTATCTCATAGATGGTATGGAAATAATATCTATATATTATATCTATACTATATCTTATGACGTAAAAAGTGAAAAGTATGCATATTTTTGAAACAGGATCAGCTAGGATTTCAATTCGAACGGTTTTTTCATCATAAAGTAATAAGGAATCAAATGCCACTTCCAGTTTTCTTTGTCATTTTAATGCAACCCATCTCTGGTTCAAGCCCAGTGTGAATTATTCAGGTTTTTATTATGGGGTACATTCAGACTATAACTGCATTTTAGAGAAGATACGTTATTGAGTTTGGTAATTGTAGGATACGTATACTTCCTTTGTAAAAAAAATTTTCTGTGGGTGATTCGGCAGTAATATACATTGTGTATTCTACTTTTGAAACGTTATACTTTATTTATACTTCATTTTATACTTTATGAAAGAATAGATTTCCTACTTTTTACTTTTGCAAAAAATAATTTAATCTATTTCTACAATTTAGCATCAAATTTTTTAAATTAGAGTTTAGAATGTGTTGTATATGTACATTACAAAATTAAAGAAAAAATAAATATTTAAATAAATTTTTTTCTGCGATTAACAGGGTTGAAACTGTCGTACTTATTAGACGATAAGTCTAATAAAACATGCACATTAAAATTTGAAAAAATATATATAAGTCATTACAAATTGAAAAATAATAATAATATGGATTATATTTATAACTGAATTAAAGACAGTGTGCAAATGAAATTCAAATTATTTATTATAGTTTATATAATAGAATAATTGAGTATTTTTTGTACGATAATTGAGTCAAATACTTATGAAAATTATTGTTAAACAATAATTGTATTTTTGATAATATGTATACTAAAAATTTGATTTATGACGATAATTAGTCCAAACATTTACAATTATTTATGTTTTATTATTTATAATAATAATAGAGATATCCAATAGATGATGGTTTTTTGGCGATAACTCGACCAATGATATATTATTTTATTAGTGATTTAGTTTTTTAAATATTACTTATAATTATAAAGATATCTGTAAAACAATGGATTGTGGCGTCGACCAAATACTTATTATATTGAGTATTTTCCGCATGATTCTTGACCAATTGTTATATATTTTTAAAATATTTTGATTAATTCTAATGTATTTGTATTTTAATACCAAATAGACGGTCAAAGTTATATAATTATGTAATTAAAACTGTAATTATTCTTGTAGAAATATTACCTATTTTCTTAATATTATCCAAAATTAACAATTTAAACATTAATAATTTGCATAATATTTTACATTACATATTAAGTATGATATTTAATTTGAAATTCAATTGTATTTCTCGTAGTTTCTTTATATCTATAAAGTTTATTATGCAATAAAACTGCAAATATTATAAATAGAAAAAAATGGTTAAAATTAAAGTTATTAATAACAATATATGGGCCAATCACATACTCGACTCTTTGGCTTTTTATTAATATTTAAAATACTTTATCAGTTATTTCTGAGTATTATATTTTTGTATATTATATAATATTATTGTTATTGTAAATTGATTTATTATTCAAAAATATTCTTAAATTAGAGTTTAGAATGTGTTGTATATGTACATTACAAAATTAAAGAAAAAATAAATATTTAAATAAATTTTTTTCTGCGATTAACAGGGTTGAAACTGTCGTACTTATTAGACGATAAGTCTAATAAAACATGCACATTAAAATTTGAAAAAATATATATAAGTCATTACAAATTGAAAAATAATAATAATATGGATTATATTTATAACTGAATTAAAGACAGTGTGCAAATGAAATTCAAATTATTTATTATAGTTTATATAATAGAATAATTGAGTATTTTTTGTACGATAATTGAGTCAAATACTTATGAAAATTATTGTTAAACAATAATTGTATTTTTGATAATATGTATACTAAAAATTTGATTTATGACGATAATTAGTCCAAATTTACAATTATTTATGTTTTATTATTTATAATAATAATAGAGATATCCAATAGATGATGGTTTTTTGGCGATAACTCGACCAATGATATATTATTTTATTAGTGATTTAGTTTTTTAAATATTACTTATAATTATAAAGATATCTGTAAAACAATGGATTGTGGCGTCGACCAAATACTTATTATATTGAGTATTTTCCGCATGATTCTTGACCAATTGTTATATATTTTTAAAATATTTTGATTAATTCTAATGTATTTGTATTTTAATACCAAATAGACGGTCAAAGTTATATAATTATGTAATTAAAACTGTAATTATTCTTGTAGAAATATTACCTATTTTCTTAATATTATCCAAAATTAACAATTTAAACATTAATAATTTGCATAATATTTTACATTACATATTAAGTATGATATTTAATTTGAAATTCAATTGTATTTCTCGTAGTTTCTTTATATCTATAAAGTTTATTATGCAATAAAACTGCAAATATTATAAATAGAAAAAAATGGTTAAAATTAAAGTTATTAATAACAATATATGGGCCAATCACATACTCGACTCTTTGGCTTTTTATTAATATTTAAAATACTTTATCAGTTATTTCTGAGTATTATATTTTTTGTATATATTTTATAATTACTAATAAATTTTTTCCTTTTATTTTGATTCAAAGTATTACCATCAACTTGATTATTATTGTTATTGTAAATTGATTTATTATTCAAAAATATTCTTAAATTAATTTTTGATATTGTTTTTGATAAAGCAACATACAATTGTATGAGTGAATACAGGTGTATTCAAATATAATCCAACTTTTTTGACCTTGAGCTTTATGATTGAAAAGATATTTCTTCTAATGATTTCAATACGCATACGTATGGTAACAATACTATTTTTCGAGAATTATTTCCTGTGATAATTTGTCATTACACAGACCATCATTAATATTTAAATTTCTCAAACAACTAATTATTGCTCCTTTTTTTAATATTAGCTTATGAGGAGGTAACCCATTTGGTGTCAATAAATTTAAAAATTCTGTAGGTATTGAATCTGTTAATTTATGATTATTATCACTATCAATTCTATCATCACTATAATACCTATAGCTTTCTTCGTTAATTAATTCTATGATTTCATTATTAATTTGTAAAACATCTGAATTTAATGAACATAAAATCACTTTATGTTTTAGCGTTGAATCATTAGCATCAATAGTATTTCCAAAAATTTCATATATTAAATCAGATTTACACATAATGTCTATGGGAATTTCTCTAATATTTTTTTAAAATTCAAATTTTGTTGCATTTTTATTTTCTTCTATATCAAGTAATCATTTTTTGAAATCTTGATCTAAACTTTTTAATCTTAATTTTTCTGTTAATGAATATTTTGAGAAACGTGGCCATAAATGACTGTTTTTAACAGCTGACTCTATTAATTTTGTTTAGTTTCCGTGTTTTATTATTGAAAGTGTTTGCCTAAAATCGCCAGATGTTACAATTATTTTACCTCCAAAGGGTATGTTATTTCTTACAAATGTCTTATTAAAAAATTTGTCACCAGCTTCAAAAGCGTATTTCGAAACCATTGATATTTCGTCCCATATAATTACTCTTATATTTTTTTTAAAAATTCCATTTTTTGTATTTGGAAGAATATTGCCTGTTGTTTGTTCATTAACTTGCAATGGTAATTTAAATATATTATGCATTGTTTTGCCACCGATTAATAAATTAGCAGCGATTCCAGTCCACGCCATTGTAATCAATGGTATTTTCTTTAAAGTAAGATACTTAATGATTACATTATGCAGATAATTTTTTCCACTACCACCAGCACCATCTATAAAGCATAATGATTTTCCACTATTATTAACAGCAAGTAATTAATTCAAAAATATATTTTTAATCAATTGTTAACGAATTAATTAAACTTTCAACCTGTGTAGTATTACATTCTTCTATTGTACAGCTATCTTCTATTTTATAAATATCTTGAATATTATGAAATTTAAACATTATTTTATGTAGGTAAATTGGCAGTAATATACAATTTTTTATTATAGGGTGTTTGGACAGCAACAGTATTTTTATAAAAGATATGTTATTAAGTTGGGTAATCGCAGATTATGTAGACATCTTTTATAAATATCTTTTTCTGTGGGTAATTTGGCAGCAATATACAATATTATATCATCTTATTTTACTGCTTTTTTATATTCTGCTTTAGGTAAAGCGCTTTCGTAAACAAGGATATGTGCATTATTTCATTTATTTTGCACTGTTTGTATCAATTCATAAAGCATCCCTTGAATAATCAATAATGAAAATTATATAAATTAGAAGCAATTTAATTTAGTGTATTTTTTATCATAATTTTTTTAGAGCATAGTTTATCATAATATTATGTTTGTCATAATTTTTGTATAATTTATTTTGAATAATAAATAAAAGATAATAAAATGTTTGTATATTTTATTTTATCACTACTCTTTTATGTAAATAGATATAATTATTTATCGTAATAAATGCATAATATTACAAAATTCGGGAATCATGACCCACACAGCATGAAAGTTTTCAGCGAAAGATTCAATGAAATATTTCGAAAAAAACTTGCTGAGATATTTCAATAAAAACTTACAAAAATATTTCAAAAAAATAAATAGCGTAAGTTTTTTGAAATATAGCAGATAGATTACACACAATTATTCGAGAAGAACCTTGCAGCAACCTTGTAGAAACATATCATGAAACCTTTCACGAAACTTTGTACAAAAATTGCAACGAATGTTGCGCCGAAAGATTTCTGCAAGGTTGTGGGAATGTTTCAGAAAAGATTCAAACTAACACAAAAAATTTCGGAGAAACCTTGCAGCAGCCTTGCATAAAACATTTCATGAAACCTTTCACGAAACTTTGCACAAAAATTGCAAGGAATGTTGCGCCGAAAGATTTCTGCAAGGTTGTGGCAATGTTTCAGAAAAGATTCAATCTAACACAAAAAAATTTCGGCGAAACCTTGCAGCAGTCTTGCAGAAACATTTCATGATACCTTTCACGAAACTTTACACAAAAATTGCAAGGAATGTTGCACCGAAAGATTTCTGCAAGGTTGTGGCAATGTTTCAGAAAAGATTGTAAAAAATACATTTGTTACTAGTGTTTTTTTTACTACATTTAACTATATTGATTTTTAGCTATAACAATTTCTCCTTAAATGCAAACCAGGGACTTATTGGTAACTCAAACTTTAGTTACGTTACGTTACTTATTATATGTGATGTAACAAATTTTTTTTTCGTTATTTTGTACCGAAACGAAAGTACATATGACTTTCGTTATGGTATAGAAGAACGGAACGAAATTGCATTTGACTTTCGTTACAATACTCATGAACGTAAAGATAGTCAAATGTTCTTTCGTTCCGGTACAAATTAACGAAACGAAAATATATTTGATTTTTAGTTACGTTACAAAGAAACGTTTCGAAAGTAAAAACCGATTTACATTACGTTATTTTGTAGATTGCAATCGTCGGTAGATAAGTGCGGGTGGCAATAAGAAGACCTTGTTAATTAACCCTCGATCATTGCGACCTTACCTGCACAATTGCGGGTTCTTTAGCTTCGAGTTTTTACTTTTAGACCTAAATGGGCAAATTTACACATTTCTTGTAGCCTAGATATTTTGCTCCAATACTACTTTACAAAACAATGCTTTTGCCGAACTGCAAAAGACCTTGTTTTTTAAGAAATTTTCAAATCCAAGATGGCGGATTCAAAATAGCGGACCTCGTGGCGAATTCAGTTTTGTGGAGAAAGTGATATATAATATTAGAAACTCTTACTCGGGGGTTTTTGGGGTTGCTGATCATGAATCTGAAGTCGAAATGTCGGAATTTTCAAATCCAAGATGGCGGATCTCGTAACGGATTTAGTTTTGTGAAAAAAGTGATATATTAGATTAGCAACTATCTTTGATATGACTAGTAACTTTTGTTATTTGTTAGATATTTTTTTATTTTTGACTGCTTTTGCTGCTTATTTGTTTTATATGTTATTTTAAATTATTTATTTATTTATATATTTAGTAATTTAATAAATATGATGATGTATGTGGAGTATTAAGAGAAGAAAGTGTGACACATTAGAATTACTATGGAGATTATACATGCCATATATGTGCAATAATTGACCAAATAGTATAGCCTGATGAGGATGGAGGACATTGATGGAAATGTCGCCAATTAACCCATTAACGACCAAAGACGTCATTTTCTGGACCTATATTTGATCGCAAAATTCATTTGTAAAATGGAACAGTGAATTGATCCAAGATACCGTCCCTTATGTTTTTTTCAGTATGCTAAATCCAAAACCGAGCCCAATTAAAAAATTTTCTTTACAAAAATAAATATGGCGGATAGTTTATAAATAATTAGTAAAATAAAAAAAAAATTTTTCATGAATCTTTTTCCAGTTTAAAATCCATCAAAATAGAAATCTGTCTTCAACCATGAGTGCACAAAATAGTTGAACTTTAACAAGAAAAATTAATATTTGAATATTTTTTTTCAAAATGGCGGATAAAATGCACAATTCTGTTAAATTATTTAATATTAAAGATAGGCTTATATTTAGAAAAAATTCGTTATGTTTATTTAACGTTCAAGTCCAAATTTTTCAAGTTTAAGAACAAAGTTTTTTGTTTAATTTCATTTAAAAATTTTAATTAAATTTTAATTTAAAATTGCAGAAAAATTAGGACATGTTGAAAACATGCTTTATAGGGTTTGACGTTTAGATTTTTTCCAAAATTTTATTTTTGTGTGTGGTAAATATTTTTTTATATCAAATTTTATTATAAAAATATTAGTTTTTTTCTAATAAATAAATTTTTTTATTATAATTCTTTTTTTTCTATTCGATTTTTTGTATTAAAAAATAAATAAAAAAAGAGAATTGTTATAAATAATTATTTTTGTAATAAAATAAAAGAAATTTGAAATTCAAATTTGGATACGGGACGCGGGTTACATAAAATTCGATATGCATTGTACTTATGTGTATATGATGGCGCTGATGGCGCTATTTAAACGGACAATAAATATAAGGGATTGTTACTAGTTAGTTTATTTATTTTATTGTGTATATAAAATTATGTACATGCGACTCAGTGGCCCGGCGTTTCACTATAATGTGATGCCAGTTCGTCAGTGCATGAGAGGCACGGGCATCTGAACTATAGGGAACGTTAGGGACGCGAAGATGTAAAGAGGATCGCGGTGGTTCCAGCGGGAGGACAGGAAACTGTAATTATTAGACTAATTACAGTGACCGATGATATCTTCCGATAGACACAAGCACCACTGTTTCAACTACATGTGCTTTGTTTACAGACACACCGTTCACCTCCGTCGCTGATTAGCCCTGGCAGCATAAATAGAGCAACGTTAAATAACAAAAAAAAAAAAAATTATGTATATACTGTTGAATTTAATATAATATATGATCATCTTATATTTAAACACTCTATTTAATTAACAATTAAACATCTGCACTTTTGTCTTTTGTTATTTGTTCAAATCATATTCACTATGTATTGTTTCTTTTAGTATGTTACCACACGTCAATCCTACTGTATCTGTATTTATTGGTTATAATATATATTAAAATATGTCTGACTCTGATTTGTGTGTTGAGTCGTTTTCTTTTTATCTATACGTAATTTAATAATCCACGACAACAGGTTATGGGCCCAGATAAAAAGATAGAAAGTATTCAGATACAGAAAAGTCACTCGAAGTAATTATAGTGCATTACAAGTCCCAATATAATAAGGAAGAGTGAATTTGAACGGTGTAAAATTCGAAGTCCTTAATAAGACAAATTATGATATGTGGAAATTGCAAATGACTGCAATCCTCATCAAAAACGACGCTTGGGATTATGTAAATGGCACAATAATTAAGCCCGAGTCAACCGATACTGCATATAAAGATTGGATGACAGCTGATAGAAAAGCACAATCGGACTTAGTGCTGGCGATTAGTCCGTCAGAAATAAATAATTTGAAGGGATGTTTTACCGCAAAAGAAATGTGGAACAAACTTGAGAAAATTTTATCGTTCGTTGATATGTATATGTGTGTATATAATATGTAAATTGAAGAAAATAATTAAGGAATGAGAGATTAATTGATAAACATCAAAAATTAAATTTATATATAAAAATATACGATATGAAAAAATCCGAGGGTTAAAGTAGCTGTATATAAGGGCATGCGCGCCTGCATACTTGCATCAGGCGCTGGCGCGCCTTGTGATCGGTCTCTCCAAACTAAATACTTTACTTTTAGAATAAAGCAAGCCTATTGTACTCATTGTCCACTATGGTTGGTGGAATTCCCTAAAGACCTAAACCTGTCTATTCTCATATTCGTCATATTTTCTTTGACGTTACACACGTAAACATTAATATTAATTCTATAACGAAAATCGTGCTTGTCATATATTTAAGATAAATAAATACATAATAAATATGTTAATTACACTATTTATAAGATTATTTTTTAGAGGAACAGATTGACGGAAATGCATTTATATTAATGAAATAAAATGATTTCAAGAAATTTGGAATGCAAAAATTACGGCATTTACTAAAACTTAGAAACCTAAGCGAAACATTGAAATATGAAGTGATACTGCTTTCGGTAAGGACATTTACGCTATTCAAATAAGACTTGAAAAACGTAGGCCTGAGTTAGTTGCAAACATTTACTCGTAACCAGTTTTTTCATCAATAAGTGATAAAAGTAATTTTAATTATCGAATATAAATAATTTTCAATCATTTTTGTCCACTTTTGAGTGTATCTCCTTATGTTATACATATTATTGAAAATAAAAATAACTATTATTAAAAATGAGTAAAAATAAGGAATTAAAAAATTTTTTTTATAAATGTAAATTCTACTAAGATTTCTTAGAAATCTTTGAGTTATACGTTAATCACCCAAAAATTCCTTTGATGATTAATTTCCTT
>CM047427.1:36829657-36888804 GCA_026168455.1 Theocolax elegans | reverse complement strand
ATTGATCAAGATCAATTCAAATCGTTTGATGAGCTCTACAGGTTAGGTAAAAGAGAAGAGCCTAGACAATTAGGGAAAAACCGTATAGCTACCTCCTTCGTCAGAGGACTCATAATTTCCAAGTGCTGCTTATATACCTCCAAAGGGAAGGAAGTTCAATAAGATCGCACCTAAAGTTAATAATCAAGAAGAGTTATTGCAACAATTTTCCGATCATCAGTCTGTTTTCAAGCCTCCGGTGTTAACTACATAACCTACACTGAAAATCGCGAACATCCAGAAATACCCGAAACATCCAGGAAATCTCGAAAGTGGTGGAGTAATCCCGGAATACGTCAGACAATTCCGAAACATCCAGGAAATCAAAAAATTAGTGGAGTTCCCGGAATACCACAGAAAATCTCGAAATACCACAGAAAATCCCGAAATACCACAGAAAATCTGGAAAAACGATAGAAAATCTTGAAACAACCAGAAAATCCTGAAACATCCAGGAAATCCCGAAATTGGTGGAGTTATCCCGGAATACCGCAAAAAGTCCCTAACATCCAGAAAAACCCGAAACATCCAGGAAATCTCGAAAGTGGTGGAGTAATCCCGGAATACGTCAGAAAATTCCAAATCATTCAGGATATCATAAAATTAGTGGAGTTCCCGGAATACCACAGAAAATCTCGAAATACCACAGAAAATCTGGAAATACCATAGAAAATCTTGAAACAACCAGAAAATCATGAAATTAGGGAATTTATCCCGAAATACTACAGAAAATCCCGAAACACCCAGGAAATCCCGAAATTCGTGGAGTTATCCCGAAATACCACAGAAAATCCCGAAATATCTAGGAAATCCCGATATTGGTGGATTATCCCGGAATACCACAGAAAATCCCTAACATCCAGAAAAACCCGAAACATCCAGGAAATCTCGAAAGTGGTGGAGTAATCCCGGAATACGTCAGAAAATTCCGAAACATCCAGGATATCATAAAATTAGTGGAGTTCCCGGAATACCACAGAAAATCTCGAAATACGACAGAAAATCCCGAAATACCACAGAAAATCTGGAAATACCATAGAAAATCTTGAAACAACCAGAAAATCATGAAATTAGGGAATTTATCCCGAAATACCACAGAAAATCCCGAAACATCCAGGAAATCATAAAATTAGTGGAGTTCCCGGAATACCACAGAAAATCTCGAAATACCACAGAAAATCCCGAAATACCACAGAAAATCCCGAAATACCACAGAAAATCTGGAAATACCATAGAAAATCTTGAAACAACCAGAAAATCATGAAATTAGGGAATTTATCCCGATATACCACAGAAAATCCCGAAACATCCAGGAAATCCCGAAATTGGTGGAGTTATCCCGGAATACCACAAAAAATCCCGAAATTGTTGGAGTTATCCCGGAACACGTCAGAAAATATCGAAACATCCAGGAAATCCCGAAATTGGTGGAGTTATCCCGAAATACCACAGAAAATCCCAAAATATCTAGGATATCCCGATATTGGTGGATTATCTTACAACAGGAGACCGAACTCCGCCGCGGGACACCGGACACCACCGCCGGACACCGGAGAACGGATGAATTGTAATCTAATATAGATTTCAGAAAATTTGACAAATAAAGTCACTCTTATGTTTTTAGTGAAAAATGCATCCCCTGGGAGCTACAAATTCATGAAAATGGGCGTAGAAAGCAAATAGTCTAAGATGTCAATTTTAACACTCTGTAACTGAAAATAATGGTCCCGAAAAAATCAGAAAAAAACTCAGGAGAACTACTGGATACCTCTAAAACAAATTCCCACAGTTATATCAAAATTAATTATTGTCACCTTTGATTTTACAGAGAACCACCCATATTTATATTATATTAAATTCAATCGTTCTCCGGTGACCGGTGTTCGGTTGTAAGTACGAGTATGTGAGGAGTGGAAGGGTTAACGCTGATATTTCCGAACTATCTGAGTTATTTCGGGTTAACTTCACTAATTACGGGATTACCTGGATATTTCGGCAATTTCTGAGGTATGCCGAGATTCACTAATTTTGGGATTTCCTGGATACTCAATTCTGCGATTTTACCGTTCTGGTCGCCGGTAATGCTGGTTATATATAAGAAATGATAACTATCATCAAGGGCGCCATCTATGGCAAGTCGTAATCGAAGTGATCGTAGATGACGCCACTTATGTCGATAGCATCATAATAAAAATAGTGTGACTATTTTTTTCCAATATAAAAATTAAAACATAACGTATTTCACTTATACGCATTTTCTATTATCTATTATAATCCATATTTCGATATATACATATATAATAAATGTTACGTATGTTTGGTTTACGGAATTTGTACGTATTTCGATTATACGTGTTTATTTTTTTTAAATACTGAAAAAATACGACATTACACTCAAGACCAACGATAGCAGAACCCAGGGGAGCGGAGCACGGCTCGCAAGTCGATTTTTGATCCGCTCCCTTGGGTTGATCGATAGATATGCCGGATTCTTGCAGCAGTACGTTTCCTTTTACATTGAATCTATGATAAATACGTAGTCCGGTTCAATTTGCCATGTCGAAAATTCAACTAGTCATAGTATGAGTATCAGTATGACACTTATTTAAAAATGTTATAGGAGTCAAATCAAATTATTTTGCTCGGCTATTTGTCTCGAGTCTGAAACAAATGCGCGTGCGTGATGTCGATAGTGGCGGCGACAAAAGCATATTCTAGCTTGCCATGATCCGTGCGTACTGCGATCTAACGTAAAATATTCTTTTAATAATGATAATGAAACTACTTTTAGTTTTATAAAACTATGCAAAACAAACAGTTAGATGCCCTTTATTAAATGATTATTTACTTCTATAGCAAAGTTTCAAGTCATTTTATTGATACGTGTAAGAGAAAACCTTGTACGAAAATTTCATTATGTGGACGCCGTAGATAGTGTTTTTTATACAAGGTTTTCTCTTCAATGCCTCAATGTAATAAATAGAAACTTTGCACAGTGATACATAACTACAAAAGAAAGGGCATCTATCTTCTAGTTTGTCGAAATTCTTTATATTTATCTAGATTGAAGTATTTTTCAACCATACTATCACTCTATTGGCTTGGTTGGTAAAAATTGAGTATGAGACCCCCTTAACCGTACTGATTGACACGTGCCAATTCCTATCTCCAAATTTTACCTGTCGGTATATTAAAAGATCTGATTTACCGACCTACACGCGCGCAATTCAAATAGACTTAGGATGTTTTCCTTACATCTCCTCTCCTGGAGACATTTTTGGTAAAAAATTTGGTATAACTAATAATAATTACAAAATAATATAGAATATTGTGTAATCGCACTTAGTAGTTACCACGTTTGAGTTAAGGAGATGGAGTTAATTTTGAAATATGGAATAAATTTGATTATAACCTTTTGTGTCCTGTATTAACTTCATACATTGAGTCTGTTATCTTCTTTAAAATCTTGTATGGCCCGATTCTTAGCATATGCAATTTTATCGGTTCATTCGGTTACCATTTTCAATGTATACTAAATCTCCTAACATAAATTCGTGTTCTTTTCTATTTTGTCATATAATTTCTTATTATATCATGGTATTTTATACTGTTTTTAAATGCAGTTTCTCTATCGTTTTCCAGTTGATTATAATCTCTATTCTTTTTTAGTTCATTTAGTAGTGCTGATGTATCTTCACCATTTAAAAATATTTCGGACTAAATTTTGTTACCGTGTGCTCGGTCTCATTGTATTGGTTTATGCAATTTCGTGCTATAGTTGTCCATCCATACTTCTTTTTTTCTTCGTTTATCGCACATCTTATTTTATTTACTAAAGTTTGGTTAAGTCTTTCGTTTAGACCGTTCGAAAATGGTGCATTAATTCCTGTAAAGATCATTGTAACCCCTTTTTCTTCTAAGAAATTTTTGAATTCTTTAGAATTTATACCTGGATATTGATCTGTTAGAAGTATTTGAATATTATGGTCTCGTATGAATATGGAATAATTTGATTATAACCTTTTTGTGCCTGTATTACGCATCCATGAGTCTGTTATCTTCTTTAAAATCTTGTATGGCCCGAAATTCTTAGCATAAATGCAATTTAATCGGTTCATTCGGTTACCATTTCAATGTATACTAAATCTCCGAACATAAATTCGTGTTCTTTTTTTTTGTCATATAATTTTTTATTATATTCATGGTATTTTATACTGTTTTTAAATGCAGTTTCTCTAATCGTTTTCCAGTTGATTATAATCTCTATTCTTTTTTAGTCATTTAGTAGTGCTGATGTATCATCACCATTTAAAAATATTTCGGACTAAATTTTGTTACCGTGTGCTCGGTCTCATTGTATTGGTTTATGCAATTTCGTGCTATAGTTGTCCATCCATACTTCTTTTTTTCTTCGTTTATCGCACATCTTATTTTATTTACTAAAGTTTGGTTAAGTCTTTCGTTTAGACCGTTCGAAAATGGTGCATTAACTCCTGTAAAGATCATTGTAACCCCTTTTTCTTCTAAGAAATTTTTGAATTCTTTAGAATGTATACCTGGATATTGATCTGTTAGAAGTATTTGAATATTATGGTCTCGTAGTACATTTTCTGTTAATGTAATGAAATCATTTGCATTTTGTGTTATTGATGTCAATATGCAAGCATATCTTGTAAAATGATCTACTAAGAGATGTAAATATTTTTTTGTGGATCTTAAGCCACCGAATCCACCTATTGTATCTATAGAGACTATTTCAAAAGGTTTTTTTGCGGGGCCAAGGTGTGACATTAACCCAATTTTGTCTTGCCTTCTTGACTTATTTTGTATACATACTTCGCAACATCTACAGGCTTTCTTTATATTTTCTGATATATTTGTTGCTGTATAATACGGCAGTATCTTATTTTTCATTTGGTTTATTCCAATATGACAAAATTTCTTATGCGTGTCTTTTATTAATTGTTTACTAAATTCTTCTGATAAGAAAATTTTATCTTTGTTTCTTGATTTTTTATAATACAAATTATTTTTATACTTTAGTTTGTCTTTTTTGGATTCTATCTCTTTATTTTTCTTTTGATTCTCTAAAATATCATCTAAACTAATTAAGTTTACAATCTTTAATTTATCTTCTTCGTCTTCTTCAGACTCTAATACTGGATTTCTGCTTAAGCAGTCTGCTTCTAAATTATCTTCACCTGGACGGTATATTATTTCGAAATCAAACTGTGATAAATAATAGGTAAGATCGCCTAGCTCTTCATCTGTTCTTGCTTTTATATTCATTTTTTCTAATGGTTTATGGTCTGAAAATACTGTAAAATGTTTGCCTATAAGCCAGTGTTGCCAATACATTACTGTTTCTTTTATTGCTACACATGCTAAGTAAATTGCTTTTTTTCTTTTTTGTGATTCATTCAGTTTTTTTGAAAAGTATGCTACTGGTTTTTCAGTTATTGGATTCTCGTTTAATTGTGGTTGTTTTAATACTGCACCTATACCTTTTAAACTTGCATCTGTGTATATCTGTATTGGTAAGTCTGGATCAAATATAGTTAATACTGGTTGAGTGCAAAGGAAATTTTTCATGTATTTGAAGGCTTCTTGACATTGTTCAAACCAAACAAATTTTTGATTTTTTCTTAATAAGTTATGCAGTGGTTCTAAAATTAGGGAAGTTTTTGGTACATATTCGTTATAAAAGTTGATTTTTCCTAGAAATTGTCGAACATTTTTCTTATTTTCTGGGACCGGAAAGTTTCTTATGGAAATTAAATTATCTTTTATCGCAGAAATTGAGTTATGTTTAATTGTATGTCCTAAATATTGCTTAGAGTCAAGTGCAAATGTGTACTTTGACAGTTTCAATCGGAATCCTTCCTTCATAATTGCATCTAATAGTTTTGACAGATGGTCTACATGTTCTTTGAAAGATTTTGAAAATATTAATGTCATCTATGTAATTGACTGTAAAATTTGATAAATTATTTTTTCTTATTATATTGCTTAACATTCTTTGGAAGGTAGCTGATGATGTTTTTATACCAAATGGTAAACAGGTCTATTGAAAATGACCTTCTTGGGTCTCAAAGCCTGTTTTTCTTCTGTCTTCAATTCGTAAAGGAATAGACCAAAATGCTGAATTTATATCTAGTTTTGAAAAAAAACTGCAATTGCTTGTCTTTATTACTAGGTCTTCAATCAGTGGAAACGGTTATGATTGAGGAATTATGGTTTTATTTAAATCTCTAAAATCTATGCATAATCTAGATTTTTTATTTTCATCTCTTTTATAAGCTAACGTTACTGGAGCAGCAAATGAGCTGTATGATTCTTCTATTAGGTTTCTTTTAAGTAATTGTGAAATTTGTTCTTCTATTTCTTTATATCTTGAATTGTACATTTATATGGTCTTTCACTACAGTATTTATCTATTGTCAGAGCTATTCTAGATTCGTAATCTTTTACAGTACCTATATCATATTTATCTTTTGCAAATATATTTTTATATTTGTCTATTAGATTCTTTATTATTTTTTCTTCATCACGTTTTAAGTGGTTTGTTGAAACGTTGAAGGTGCTTATTTCGATGTGTTCATTAAAATTGATTTGATACTCATTTATTATATCATTAGATTCGGAATCTTTTTGTTCTATCTCTAATTTTTCATTTTGTATCAGTCTGAATTTCTTTATACAATCTAATGCTATTAGAAAGTCATGTTTGAAATTTTTATTGTTAATTATGAACACATTCATGTGATCCTCTATATTTAGAATCTTTATTTTTATTTTTATTAATCCATCTGTTTTATACACACCATTAATTGTTCTCAAATTTGTTTTTTCTTTTTTTATATCATTATTTGTACATTTTTAATTTAGTAATTTTGAATTTATTAATGTAACATTTGATCCTGGGTCATAGATAGCAGATATTTTTAAAATATCATTCAATTTTATTCATCACTTAGTTCTACGCCTAAGGTTAAATTATTTACTTCTTTGACTTTATTAATTCTATTTTCTTGATCTTTAAACCAGCATTAAGGTTCAGAATGAAAACGTGTTCCTTTTTCTTTTTCTTTACATATTTTACAAGTTGTTTTTTCACTTTCCTCTTTTGTGTTTGGTTTATTCTTTTTCATATCTAAATTTTTTTTGAACATTAAATGTTCTAATTTACTTATTTCATTATGTAGGTCTTCAGTTTTTGTTAATTTTTCTCTATCAATTTTATCAATTATATAATTTGGCAGACCTATAGCAATCAGATCTATCAACGTTTCATTGTCAATAGTTTTTCTTACTAGCAATAAAATTTTTTCTTTTTTTATAGAGTATGCTAACAATGAATCTGTCTGATATTTAAATGCTAATGCATATTTTATTTGAGACCATCCTTTACTGGCAAATGTATTACAAAAATTTTGTTTATACTCTTCCCAATTTGCTTCAGTTGTAAGCTTGAGAAGTGTACAACTATACCAATCTGCGGCCCCCTTCTGCATAAAAGATTTTAAAATTTCAATTTTTTTGTTATCAATGTTTAAATCAAACCGTTCACATTCTTTTTCAAAATCAATCATCCATTGATTCGCATTCGAATTTTTACCATCAAATTTTTGAATTGAAAATACTTTAGCTAATTTTCCAATGTTTATTTTTTCCGATTTTTCTTCGCATTTTTCAAGTAATTTCTGTAATAGTTGTACTAATGGTATCTCTGCTGCATTCGCTGTCACGTCATTAGTATCTTTGTTTTCAATCAATTCTTCTAAATATTTATCGTTAAATTGTACATTTTCTTCTTTATCAAAATAAATATTTTTTAATTCTTTAGTTAAAGTAATCCATACTTGTCTCATTTGGTTTCTTTGTTTTAATGATTTCTTTACCTTATTAAACGTAGGCATTTAAGCGAGCTCCTCGTGGTAGGTTGCATTCATGTAATCGTGTGGAATTCTATACACACGACCGTCTGGCGTGGTGAGTCTGGTTATACATAATATGTTGGATTTTCCATCCGAGGCTTCTAGCAACGTAAACTTAAATTGCAACTTGTCCATTGTGGTTTTCAACGAGAATGTTGTTTTATAGTGTTCATAGGTTATAGGTTAGAATAATACATGAATTGTTTCTCTGTAAATAACAAAGAACTTTATTATTTTATACAAAATATAAATACATACTTAATAAATAATGCTTATTTACCTGTAAATAACAAAGAAACAACATTCAATGTTATTATTCACAAGGTTGTGTTTAGATTACTTTTATAAAGTTTTATTCATTGTTTTCGGTATATCTTTATTAACCGTACTGATTGACACGTGCCAATTCCTATTTCCAAATTTTACCTGTCGGTATATTAAAAGATCTGATTTACCGACCTACACGCGCGCAGTTCAAATAGACTAAGGATATTTTCCTTACATATATATATGTGTTGAATTCTTAAATCTTAGACACGGCGGCAGCGGCGGCGAAATATTTATATAATATGGAGAGATGTATATTGAATCCTTAACTTAATTTGAAAAGTGTCTTATTATTTAACTAAATAAATATCAGGTTATGGGCCCAGGTCCAACGACATAAAAGCTGAACTAGTTTTTGTCGCCGAATACGTGTATTTAAATAGACATAGAGACATCGCAGTTTGTTTTATACCGACATATTAGAAGAGAGCAGCATCATGACGAGCCGTATGGGTAGTGCCACGTTTTTGCCAATAGAAAAATTATCCGGCTGTAAGAATTATCGCTCGTATGCAGTGGCTATGCGAGCTTACCTTGAAGTCGAAGACCTCTGGGAAACTATTCAGGCACCAAGAGGAGGTCAGGTGTCAACTGATGCAGAAAAAAATCAGAAAGCGCGAGGAAGATAAATATTATATATGCATAACTTGAGGATGCACAATCAGCGAAAGAAGCATGGGACGCACTAGCCAAAACTTTTGATGATCCTGAATCAATCGCAAGATAAATTTACTAATAGCAGTTTCGACTACTAAATATGAAAATTGTAAATCAATGGAGAATTATGTGGCGCGCATCATAGGAGTATCTCAAAAGTTGAATACTATCGGCACGAAAATACCGCAGGACCTAATAGGAGCATTAATACTAGTCGGTTTGCCGTCATCTTACAAACCCATGGTAATGGCTCTAACAAATTCGGGACAGGACGTGATCGCAGATTTCGACAAAACGAAACTTCTAGAAGAGTCTAAATGCTTGGGTAATAATAACAATAACATAAACAGTTTACTGGAGATTCAAGGATTTCATGCACAAACACATGCGATGTCGGCACATTTCGGACGCCACGGATATCAACCTAATGCTTCTCGTCGTAATTCTAACGTTCGGTGTTTTAATTGTAATCGTTTCGGCCATTTTGCCAATCGTTGTACAGCTGCAAAACGCCGAAATAATAATCATATAGCGAATACGGCCGCTGTAGATGAAGGGAGTGAGGACGAAGAAACGGTTTGTGCTCTGTTAACCACAACAAAGCCACGTGTTGGTAATGCTACTTACGTCATGAACAACGGCGACGCTTATTTTCCTACATTATTTCCAACATCGGAGACCGATGCCCTTTTAGCAGTGAATAGTGTAAATGATACTCTCAAAACGGACTGGATTTTGGACTCAGGCGCATCTACACATGTGTGCTCTGAAAGAGTATATATGACAAATGTTTGTCCGAGCAAAGTGAAGAGTGTTATAGCTGCTAATAGATCGAAAGTACCAGTTTTAGATGAAGGGCAAATCCTACTCCAATATCATGGATTAAATTGTAAAGGTTCAGTGATACGTGATGAAGTGCTTCATGTGCCTAAAATTCAAGCAAAGTTAATATCGGTAAGCGCTATTACCAAAAGAGGCGAGATAGGTTTTTTTTCAGGAGCTAAGTGCCAAATATATAATCATAAGGATGTTTTGATGTTGCAAAGATAGCTGTCTATAAGTAATATATACAAAATTAAACTGAAGCCATCGCATAATGTAACAGAATTATTGCCAAACGGAATAGCTCTCAACGTCACCGCTCATGCTGACATTGACTTGTGACACAGAAGGATGGGATATTTGAATAACAATTATTTAAAACAACTACGCCAAGTGGCAATAGGCGTTCAGTTTGATGACAAACAATCATACAAATGCGAGGTGTGTATTGCAGGTAAACTGACTCCAAAGCCATTTCAGGCAAATAATAAGCGTGCTACCAGTCTACTTGAACTCGTTCACAGTGATGTGTGTCACGTCGAAGAAGCTTCCAACGGTGAGGTTAAATACTTTATTACTTTTTTGGATGACTATTCTAGGAGATCATTCGTCTACTTTATCAAACAGAAAGATGAAATACCAGATATAGTTGTCGAGTTCATCAAGTATGTTGAAAAACAGACTGGTAATAAACTAAAAAGATTTCGTACGGATAATGGATGTGAATATCTTAATACCAGACTGAAAACAGTAGTGGATAATATTGGAGTTCTACACGAAAAGTCAATACCATATCAGCCCCAACAAAATGGCCGAGCTGAGCGAGTCAATCGTACTTTACTTGAGAAAGCACGTTGTATGCTTGTGGATTCTGGGCTCCCATACAAGTTTTGGGCAGAGGCAATATCAACCGCTTGTTACTTAGCAAATAGAAGTCCAAAGAAATGTCTAGATGGATGCACGCCAGAGGAAGTATGGACAGGTCAAAAACCTAATCTTTTTAACCTTAAAGTTTTTGGTAGTAAACCAAGAGCATATATCCCTAGTTACCTTCGTAGAAACATTGATCCTATATCAAGACCTGCCATTTTTCTGGGATACTGTCATGACCAAAAAGGTTATAGATTGTGGAGTGAAGAGGACAAAAAGGTATTCACAGCCAATGATGTTGAATTTTTTTAAAACAAACAGGATGCTTCTTTATCTAGAGGAACTGTTTACCTACGTATTGAATTACTCGAATCACAGAATCTTGTGACGTGGTATTCGCGCTCCCCGGTAAAATTAATTATTGTATTAATGAAACTTAACCATTGGGCCGCGTTGCCCAATACCGCGTACACCAGTAATTTATTTATCGTCGCGAACTGCGGGCTGTCGCCAGGAACACGAGTTCACTGGGTCGAACGGTGTGGAGGATTCGGGCGATTCTCCTTGCCTCAACACGATATAAAAATTAATAGAATGTCGGCGGGAGCGGGGAGAACAATAATTAAACACAAAGTTAAAATAAAATTAAATATTTCATTTATTTAAAATTTGATTTATTAATTTAACCATTGGCCATCTTGGCCGTATGCCGCGACAATCTTAATTTCGCGCGGGCGGAAGTCCCGGGAAACCTGTCAGATAGAGATCCTTGCCTGCGACAGGTTTCACTCCCAGGAACCGCTGTTGGAGTACCGTCGTACCCGAACACACTCCCGATGTACACACACACAGGGGGGGGAGGGTCACGAAAGTAATAGAGCACTTACCGGTGACGCTTCTCGGGGATGACCCGACCGATCCTCGGCGAGTGGTCGACCTTCTGGATAAGGAGACGACCTCTAGTTGAGGCGGTGAAGGCGGCCCTTGTCGGGCGAGCTCCTGGCGGTCCGCGTCTCACTCGCGCACGACCCCGTCCTTAAACACACGCACACACACCTGACGGGACACGCGTGTACGTCCACTCGGGTCTCCGCACTTAGCCCTGCTCCGGAACAACCGTTCACAGAGCTAAATGCAGGAGGGGGGTGGGGCGCTTTCGGCACTCACGAGCAGCACGCAATCACGGAAAAAACACTAATCCGTCTTGATCGACGGATTATTACACACTGATTAGGCGATCGCCTAATTTCCTGACAAAGGGATGAAAGTGGGGAAACACATACACTCTCTCACGCTCTCTTTCCTACATATATTCGAGCGCGTAATTGTACACTCGTAGATGAAACAAACAAGTGTCGTCGGTTGGCCTTGACATATGAAAAGCTCCGACGATTCACAATTCGCGAATTTAAATATTCTATTCGTCGTGAATAGATTGTGTGACGATTTCCGTCACAACCTTGATTCAACCGATACTCCACAGCACAACTACGACTTACCTGCAAACCGCAATGAACCTGTATATAATAAAGAAATTTTAAACAAAGAATTATGTGATAATATAAAATTGCCTGTCAACATTAAAAGAAAAAACCAACCGGATAAGAATGAAGACAAGGAAATTAAAACAATAATTCCAACCAGATCTGCTACCAGAATGACGGAATTGGATTCCAACGAAAATTCTGATGATGAGTACCAAACAATGTTAATCAGCAGATCGCAGAGGAGGATTGTTCTCAAGCATCTAGATGACTGTGTAACCTATTCAATCATAAATGAACTGAACGAACCGAGGACTTATACGGAAGTATATGGAAGGAAGCCATGGATGCCGAATATAATTCCATTCTCAAAAATAATACCTGGGTATTATGTCATCTTCCTCATGGACAATCTGTAGTGGGAAGCAAATGTTTTTTTCAAAAAGAAAAGAAGAGAAGATGGATCGAATCACTATAAAGCAAGATTGGTTGCTCAAGGCTTTTCACAGATTAAAGGAGTAAATTATTAAGAAACTTATGTTCCGGTTGTACGTTTTACTTCCTCGAGGCTATTATTCGCTTATGCTATACAAAGGAGACTTGACATTTTTCACCTGGATGTTGAAACAGCCTTTCCTCATGGTGAAATGGAGGAAGCAGTTTACCTTCAACAGCCTCAGGGTTATATTGATCCAGGAAAAGCGAATATGGTTTGTAAATTACGAAAATCAATCGATGGATTGAAAGTCGTAGCTGAAACATTAAGCTTGATTCTGTACTCAAATCACTAAATCCTAAACAATCTAACTATGATACTTGTATATATAGCTTTTATTCTAAGACTAAATGTATAATAGTCACTCTTTTTGTAGATGATTTGATAGTCTTCACTGACAGCATAGACTATTTTCATATTTTAAAGACTGGATTGCAGTCTATATGAACACTTAAAGATCTTGGATTTCTTAAGAAATGTTTGGGTGAGAGGGTATACCACAATAAGGCTAATGGAATCATTAAATTAGATCAGACCAAATACATCGAGGCCATGCTACATAATTACGGAATGAACAATTGTAGGTCAATTAGCACTCCGATGGATCGAATTTATCGCCCCATTTGAATTTTAATCCAGATGAGATTCCATATCAGAGCGTTGTAGGTTCATTGATGTATCTTGTTCAAGCTACCAGGCCCGATCAATCAATCGTATTATCAATCACATTGGAATATGGTCAAACGGATCGTTCGATACTTACAAGGTACAAAAAACTTCAAACTTACGTACTCGAGAAAAGCAGACGGTCGACTAAAGGGTTACTGTGATGCCAGCTGGACAGCAGAAGAAGAAAATGGTCGTTACACTACTGGATATATGTTTAAGCTGCAAGGAGCAGCCATTAGCTGGAGTAGCAGACTACAATCGACAGTGGCTTTGTCAAGCACAGAAGCTGAATACCTTTCATTATCAGCTGCCTCTCAAGAAGCCTTATGGCTTCGTCTGCTGGCTTCTGAACTTATCATCGTTTGCCGAGAAGAGCCCTTGCTTATTTTCTGTGACAATAACGAAGCAATTGATCTAGGAAAGAACGCCAAATTCAGTGCTCGGACCAAACATATCAAGGTGCGTCACCATTTTGTCAAGGAGAATATTGAAAGAGGTGAAATCAAAGTAAAGTTTGTTCCATCGACTCATATGTTGGCTGATGCTTTAACAAAGGCTACAAATAGTGTTAAATTCAAGAATTTCGTCGAAGCAGTTGGTTTCAAGATTTAAAAAAAGAGTGAACAAAATTTGATATACTATAAAACAAAAATGATGTTGTTCTTATTGTAATTTTAGTATTTATATACTCTTATAACTAATTGTTATGCAATATTTGTGAGTATTAAATTAATTAAGGGGCCGTGATATATTTTTGCAATTAATTATATATACGGGTGGTTCTCTGTGACATCGAAGATGAAAAAAATAAATATTGCTATAACTGTGGGAATATGTTTTAGAGGTATCCAGTAGTTCTCCTGAATTTTTTAAGATTTTTTCTGGGCCATTATTTTAAGTTACAGAGAGTCAAAGTTGACATTTTAGCACTTTTTTGCATTATATGCCCATTTTCATGAATTTTTAGCTCCCAGGGGATGCATTTTTCACTAAAAACATAACTATGACTTTTTTTGTAAAATTTTCCGATCTTTTCATTAAAAATACTTTTAAAGACATAAATGTATGCGGTCACACTCTTGTAAGCCATTTAGACCTTAAATAGTGAAAATCAGCAATTCTGCTCCGGACTCTGGTAACCTAATATTGTCTGAAAGATGTCTTTCTATAGTCAGAAACTGCCTAAAAATTTCCAGTGTGGGTCTAAATCATTAAGATCACTTATGGTCAAAATATCCGGGAAAAGTGCCCGAAATATTAATAGAAATGTATATTTGTTGCCTTATAACGATGAATCTAGTAGCATGATCATTGCAAAAAAATGTATGCGCTTACCTTGGAATGGTAGAAAAGTATCTCCACTTGTTTCAGTATCCATCTAATCCCCTGTAAGCTGCTAAAAATACAAATATTATTATAAAATTATAAAAAATTATTTTTTAAACATTTATAATGCTGGATTTTTAGTTTCACATCCCTTACAAGAATTATAATACTAATCTGAAGGATTACTATAAAAGTATCAACATTATTATTATTATTATTCAGCAATACATTGTTTAGATTTCACAAACTTGTCACTGTCACGTTATCATATTATTCATTATAATTATATATCCGATTTATTTATATATCTTTTGTATTAAATACGTATATTCAGTTATTGTAATAATGATGTTTATATATTTATAGTAATCCTTCAGATTAGTATTATAATTCTTGTAAGGGATGAAAAACTAAAAATTCAGCATTATAAATGTTTAAAAATTAATTTTTTACATTTGTATAATAATATTTGTATTTTTAGCAGCTTACAGGGGATTAGATGGATACTGAAACAAGTGAAGATACTTTTCTACCACTCCAAGGTAAGTGCATAAATTTTTTTGCAATGATCATGCTAATAGATTCATCGTTATAAGGCAACAAATATACATTTCTATTAATATTTCGGGCACTTTTCCCGGATATTTTGACCATAAGTGATCTTAATGATTTAGACCCACACTGGAAATTTTTAGGCAGTTTCTGACTATAGAAAGACATCTTTCAGACAATATTAGGTTACCAGAGTCCGGAGCAGAATTGCTGATTTTCACTATTTAAGGTCTAAATGGCTTACAAGAGTGTGACCGCATACATTTATGTCTTTAAAAGTATTTTTAATGAAAAGATCGGAAAATTTTACAAAAAAAGTCATAGTTATGTTTTTAGTGAAAAATGCATCCCCTGGGAGCTAAAAATTCATGAAAATGGGCATATAATGCAAAAAAGTGCTAAAATGTCAACTTTGACTCTCTGTAACTTAAAATAATGGCCCAGAAAAAATCTGAAAAAATTCAGGAGAACTACTGGATACCTCTAAAACATATTCCCACAGTTATAGCAATATTTATTTTTTTCATCTTCGATGCCACAGAGAACCACCCATATATATATATGTATGTATGTATTCAAATATTGGCGGGTTAACACATAGGAGATAATAATAAGCGTTAAATTCTAGAGAGCGTTAGTGTATATTCAAAAATTACATAGATTCTATTCCCAATCCTGCCACTGTAAAGATAACATGCATTCTTTCCTCGTCCTCTTTGATCAGTATTAAATTAATTTATTAAGTGTAAAGTGTCTTATCATTTAACTAAATAAATATCATAAATAATAATAACGGATCTAAAATTCAATGTAATGTTTGAAATGCAGATACAAAATTGTTGATAAATGAAGATAAAATAAATATTAATCAAGTATTATAACGTACACTTTTCCGAATATCCATATTATATACAATGAGTTAAAAATTAAATACATTAATTATTGCATTTGAAGATAATCTATTATAAACAGTGATGGCAAAGAAAAATTCAAATTTTAACAAAGGCAATATAAAATACGAATTACATTTCAAAAATTTTTCAAAAATTATTAATTTAGGAGAATTTAATATAAATTTTAATATTGCATGGATATATAAGTGAGTAGATAATGTATATTTATATGAAACAATATTTTAAATAAACAAATATGTATTTATTAGAAACAGAAGGTAATTTAAGGAAGTGATTTGTTTATAGTAATCGAAATAGATATGTGGTCTCTGTAGCTACCTGGAAAAATAAATTGGATATAATTATGAATTAAATTGCTAATTTTAAAAGAGGGTACAAATTACGAATCACGGGAGAAATAGAAGAAATATGTTATCATTTATATACCGCTAACAAAGAAGTTAGTAATTTAGTGTCGTATTGGAGAGGTTCCTTCCTCAATTACTTTTAAGCATTTTGTAAATGCTGTTTTTGGCACGCTCGTACCCCCCATACAACTTGAAAATATTGTATTCGCTCGTACACTCTCGCAAGGTCACATCGTAGACGGTCCGACAGGTGTCTCCATTCTGTTGGTTGAACTTTCTGATGGTGACTCCTATGTGGCAATTTTCTGAGCTAAAAGTAGGCGAACAGCGTTTTGTACTTCGGATCTTGGCAGCTCATTTTTTCCATGGGTCGCTGCTCTTCCCCGTTCAACTACATATATCAATGAGTATCTGGAGTACCAAAAATTCAAGGAACTGAAAATTTCTGCTAAAAAGCTCGGATTCAAGTATGTCTGTCATTGAAATTATTAATGGTACGACAAATGACAAACAAAATCTGGCAGGAACGGCGACACGGCTGATTTACTAGTAAATAAGAGTGAAAAAAATACAAAAATGATTTTTAAAACTAAAAATAACACTAAAAGCAAAATTAAGAGCAATAATAATAGAAAAAATAGAAAAAATAAAAATAAAAGCAAAATTTCTCACACAAATAAGTCTGACATCGTTCTTGCCTTGCTTACAAACGAATAATAATAATGCTAACAAGAGTAATAGTAGTGGTAATGATCATGATGATGGTATCAACAACAGTGGTAATAATTATAATAATGTACTTACTATAGAAAAGTGACTATATGGGAGTGCCATTTGAGGTTCGAAGGATGCCAACGTTGGAAGATTGCGTGCGGGTTTTCTCAACGCGAGCTCTCTCGCGGCTCATATTGATCAAGTTCGTCAAGTTCTTTCTGATTTTCCCTCCTATAAACTCTTTGGGGTAGCGGAGTCTAGGCTTGACTCGAGGATTGAGGATACCGTTATTCGGATAAAGAACTAAATGATACTTAGACAAGACCGAAATTCCATTGGTGGTGGAGTAGCTTTATACGTAAAATCTGGCCTTAAATGTGAAATATTATCGGCGATGATTACCTTCGTGGGTGAATCAAACTTTTTAAATAATCTCCGTAAATTTCCGCAAAAAGTGTGATAATGCTAAGATGATGCATGAACCCATGCATTTCACCTCAACCTCGAATACTTGGTTGGATGTCATTTTTGTCGATAATAATGACTTAATTGTTGATCTTACAAGGGAAGTACATAACTTCCGGCAAATGGATCTCATCCTAACTTTGGTATTTCTTTTATAATATAGAAATATAAAGAAAGCTAAGTTATCTCTTGCAAATGGCCACTTTTACGAAAGTTATTAGACATCGAATGATAATAGCAGTAAAAAATACTTCCAAGTCGGTCGCTTATAACTCGGAAACAAATAAAGATAGGTACTCAAACCAAAAACTAGCACAAAGTTGAGTTCAAGTAGATATGGTTTAAAAGAAAGAAGCTTAAGTTGCTTAATGTGGAGCAATGCATGAAGAAAATAAGAAATTGAAGACTATTAGGCCAAAAGAAACAATAAATTTTTCATATTAAATTTTGGTTAAAATTTGTTTAATTTTTTATTTTCTTCATAAGTTTGCTCCAAATTAAGCAATTTAAGCTTCTTTCTTTTAAACCATATCTTCTTAAACTCAACTTTCTGCTAGTTTTTGGTTTGAGTACCTATCTTTATTTGTTTTCGAGTTATAAGCGACCGAATTGGAAGTAATTTTTACTGCTATTATTATTCGATGTCTAATAACTTTCGTAAAAGTGGCCATTTGCAAGAAATAACTTGGCTTTCTTTATATTTTTATATTATAAAAGACATACCAAAGCTATACCAGCTGCAGCGCAAGCGTAACGCACTGTTTAGATGATACTCACGTACGAAGGACCCAAAAATACTTGAAGAATTTCTTCATATTAGAAGAGATGCAGACGATAGAACTGGCGATGTAATATGGGATTCCTTCCTGGGCGAGCGGTAGACTTAAATGATTTTACACTTGAGGACTGGAACCGACAGTTTGCTGGTGTGTCGGTCATTTCTTTGAGGTTTTTATGGAAACGCTCTGCCTGTTCTTCACTGTAGTCGCCATGGTTTTCCGGAAATGAATCCAGGTGAGAATGTAGAAAGTGCAATTTTAAATTCATCAAACAATCTTGTTTACCGTAGTTGATGAGCATTTCCAGATATGCGGCGATTTAAAAATTCTGTCTATGATATTGGGCCAACAGTCCGGCTTTACACAAAAAATCCCTGCTTCTTATGTTTTTAGGATGGTAGGGAACGGAAGAACCATTACACCGACAAAGTGTGGCCCAGTGGGATAAATCTGAATCAAGAAGTCCCTTTTGCATATTAAACTTATGTTAATGAAGTAGTTCTTGAATTCTTTGAAGCAAAAGGGAGAATGGTTTATTTATTTGCAACAGCAATTGCCCCAAAAGTCATTTACTAAGTTAATAGAGGGGATTTTCGATGAACCGCAAATTAGAAAGATGTTGAGAGACGAAATATTCATCACGATGATGAACAACTTACAGCGAGCAGTATGGAGCAGTTTTAAAGAGGTCATTGAAAAGATTTTGGGCAACAACAAAAGTCCGAATTACAAAGAAATTATCAGGGAAACGGCAATCAACTACGGTAAACAAGGTTGTTTGATGAATTTGAAATTGCACTTTCTGCATTCTCATCTGGATTCATTTCCTGAAAACCATGATGACTACAGTGAAGAACAAGGAGAGCGTTTCCATAAAAACCTCAAAGATACGGAAGGTCGATATCAGGGACGTTGGGATATCAATATGATGTCCGATTTTTATTGGATGTTGAAGAGGGAAACATCCTAGAAAAGACTAAAATGGCAAAAGATTTCCCGTACGCGGGTTGTTTGATGAAAAACAAGTACGTAATACCAAAAAGCGAGACATTTTCAAGCTGTCCAAAATATTTTGGGGTATCGTCGGTGTAGTGATATCATCATTTGAAAGTATAGAATATATTTGCGTCGGTTGCGCTACCGCGCACCTTGATTACGTCGATGAAAGAATTCGCAGGTGTAAAAGTCTCGGAAGTCTTTAAAACGTAATGGCGTTATAAGAATCAGAGTAAAATACGTTTTTTGCGTAGCTTTTGTGAAATTACGGGTTCTGTCGGTTCTGGATTCGTTTTTTTTGGTCCTTATAAAAAATGGTGTACCGGGGTTAAATCTGACTTCGGATATAAATTCGGTAGCTCAAAGTACGTCAGAAAAGTATAGTCACATATCTCACACGAGAAATTTTTTTCAACAAAATCTTATACGGTCACTGTTCGAAATCAACCGTGTGTAGCTTCTCTTATTTGACTGGCTGCAATCCAGCTATTTATATTTTCATTGGCTAAGCACTCTAAGCCTGGCTTCATAGGGCTACATCACGCCACTCTCTTTTCAATTTACGTACGGATTGAGTAAGAGGAGAGGTATTCGGCGGATGTGTTCGGCAAGCATATAAATATTAGATGCATTTGGGCGGTTAGCCAGTCGAATCTCATCGTCCTCACGATTCGTGTCTGAATTCAGGGCTTTTTTCCTGTTTTAGCGCGTAGTGTGTTTAAGAGTATTCCTAGATTCATTATCTTTGGATTTATCGGCGGCTGCAGGTGTTACAAGTGCGCGTGACCGGGTTGTTTCCGGCCGCTTTACCATTGAGTGACCAAGCTGCTCCTGGATTGAGTAATATTGGTGCGTAACGTTTGGAGTTTCATTTGTGGCTGTTCCTCACCATGCTCAAGTGAGTACTCACGATATTTGTAACATACATTGTAATTGTATTTGCATTTGCTTAGTCGTAAGTTTGTTAAGTGCGTTATGTCAAGAAATTAATGTATTTTCTTATCTATTTTTTTAAACTAAAAATAAAATACTTGTAATCCAAACAAATTAAATCTTTGTGTTTTATTAAACCCCGAGTCCATGATTACTCATCCCTCCTGGTCCATTTGATCTTAATTCAATGAGGTAATATGAAAGAAACAGCTACGGTCGCTAGCTGCACTGACCTAGCAAAATTTATATATACTCTTTCCGCAATTACCGCACATACACGCACACTTTAACAGCTTCTACGGGAAGTTGGATACGGGAGAAAAGGGAAGTTTTCTCTCATGACACTAGATATTCAAACTTAACCTCGAAGACTTCACATTCGTACAAATAATTACAATAAAATATGAAACGGATAGATCGGTATTGTAACTCGAAATCACCGAGCTCGGCGTGTCGAGACGATCAATGAGTAAGCGCGTATGCACGTCACGCGACGGTCCTATCTCGTCCCCTTGATGATTTCTCTCATTCTCTCTCTCTCTCATTCTCTCTCTCTCTCCCTCCCTCTCTCTCTCTCTCTCTCTCTCTCTCTGGCGCATACTAAGGAGTTATGGTATTTCAGGTCGCGCTAGACCCTCGCCATCGGCCCTGTTTGCATTGAACAATCTTAACGCTTACTATGCTTCCATCTCGCAGCAGTCTGGTCCTCTTTCTCAGCACATCCTTACCGATGTTGTTTCATTCGCACCGGTTAGCACCACGGTGCGGTTTAACTTTGGGCGCGTGAATGGGGAGCTTGTTGGAAGGGCGTTGGGGCGTGCAACCTCTAGGGCCGTGGGTGTAGACGGCATTTCTGTACGGATGCTTGGGTTATTTGGTCCCTGTACTTTGGAGCCTCTCGCCTGCGTCTTCGATGCCTCGCTTCAGTCTGGTTGCTTCCCTTCTGAATGGAAAGTTGCATTGTTATGTCCACTCGCTAAATCGACCACCTGTACTTCTGTATCCGACACCAGACCCATAGCGCGCCTGAGTTAGGTATCGAAGCTGCTGGAGAGAGTTGTGCACGATCAACTATCGTCTTATCTTGAGAGCAATGAACTGCTGTCTTCGCGTCAAGCGGGGTTTCGGGGGGGTCATAGCACCCAAACTGCGTTGCTCGGCAATTGGTTGCACCGACCTGGTTGTTGAATGGTTTTTCTCTTATTTAAACGGTTGCACCTAGGCCGTTGAGGGTGAAGGGGGTGCTCGCTCGTCTTGGGCTTCTGTCCATGCGGGTGTCCCTCAGGGCAGTGTCTTGGGTCCACTATTATTCTTGATTTTTATTAATGACCTGCCCGGGGTTCTCAAATCCTCTAAATTCATGATTTTCGCGGACGATACCCAACTGTATTATTCTTTTCCGCCGGCGGAGCTTAATCGTGCTGTGAGAGAGGTCTCGGACGACGCAAGTGCAGTCGCCGACTGGGCGAGTAGGAACGGCCTCTCGTTAAATGTCACCAAGACCAAAGTTATGCTACTGGGCAGCCAGCAATATGTTTCCCGGCTCGTGCGTGGTAGCCCGGGATTGATCGAAGTGAATGGTGTACCGCTGCCTTACGAATCATCTGTCAAGTCCTTGGGTCTGTGGATCTCGCCGACTCTGGACTGGTCCAAACACGTGTTGTCCATTTCGCAACGAGTTCACGGTGTTCTGTATGCATTGCGATACCATAAGCGCGCTTTCTCTCATGACTCGCATAAGGCGCTAGTCGAGAGCCTGGTGTGGCCACACTTGGACTATGCGTGTGCTGTCTACAACGACGTGGATCGTACCCGAGACATCAAGCTGCAGCGTCTGCAAAATGCGTGTGTGCGCTTCGTGTGAGGCACCTCGACGAGCACACGTTACTCCATATCGAATGGAGCTGGGTTGGCTATCATCTCATCATCCGTACCCTCCTATCTTGCGCTCCTCTTCTCGTTTCCCATTTCGACCTCTCACGTACCCTCCGCTACGTACTGAAGCGCTAAATGCGTCGTTTACAATCACTGCATCGAAACTACTGAATAACTTTGACGACCTCATATTCGACATGATCCATTATCGCTCATTTCAAAATCGCCTCCGTGTATACCTAGCTGGGCTCGACAGGCAGACTTGGGCTGATCGCGTAGTCGCGGAGGGCCTTATCGTTGCCCCTGCTCCATTGTTGTTGGCTGTGCCCGTGTTTGCGCTTGCTCTCTGCCGTCTGCGTCACTTTTTTTATGCCTTCACGCTTTATCGCTTCTTTACTACTATGTTTTTCTGCGTTTATGCTTTGTTTTACCACTAATTGTATTGCGTCTATTTGTAACATACTTTTTATTGTACTGTTGTGTGTGCTACTTTGGGGGCTACCCCCGTAGCCCAATAATAAACATCAAATCAAATCAAATCTCTATTGTTGTTACATTTGCGCCCTATTGCGTGGAGTCTCGGTTTGATTTCGAGCCTGTGTCGGTTGCTCAAATCGGTGGGGCCCTAGGGCGGGCGACCTTGCGGCGACGGATCTGGACGGTGTCTCCGTCCAGATGCTTAAGCTTGCGGGCCCGGCCGTCCTTGGGCATCTCGCTGGCCTCTTTGATGCCTCGCTTCAGGCTGGGTTTTTTTCATCCGAGTGGAAGATGGCGCTTCTTCGTACCTCCATGTACAGCAGTTTGACCTCGCGCATTTCCGCTCATTTCAGTCTCATCTTTACGACTTTTTATCTTACGCCGATCGTAATGCCTGGGCTCGACGCGTTATCGAGGAGGGTATCGTGGTGCCGCCGGTCCCGTCGTTGTAGCCTCCGTTCGTTGTCGTATTTTGCTCGCGCGTGTAGTGAATTTATGCTTCTCGTCCGTGCCTTGATGACTGTGCTATATATTTTGTACATTTTAGTTTTAAGTATTCACTCGAAATGCTGTTATCTAATTTTTGGCGTAGTGTTAAGTGTTAAGTCTAAGATTTTGTATTTTTGTTGTACTTGCCAATTAGTGCTACTTTGGGGGTTCACCCCCGTAGCCCAATAAAGTATTATCAATCAATCAATCAATCTCTCTCTCTAATTCTCTCTCTACACTCTAATAGTAGAATCTCTGCCGATCGTAGGTAACCTCCTTGATAAGCTATTCAACTCCTCATTTGCCAGTGGGGTCCTTCCAGTACTGTGACACAGGGCTCATATTCTACCGCTTAAGAAGTGTAAAACTCCATCATCTGCATCTGATTTACGGTCTATCGCACTGCTGAGCTTTCTGTCAAAGGTGTTGGAGAAGATTGTGCTGGAACAACTGAGTGAGCATCTTGACAAACACTCGCTTATAGACCCTTTGCAAACTGGCTTTAGCCAAATAGTTGGACGGAGGCAGCATTACTGAAACTGACTGAGGATATACGAAACGGAATGACAAATAATTAGTAACATTGCTTCTGCTTTTTGACTTCAGCAAAGCTTTCGTCCACGTGATTGCTTGACCGATTGAGACGTATGGGTTTCTCCAGGTGTGCACTACTGTGGATTAACTCTCCTTGTATTGCTACTAATTTAGCAGTTCCACAGATGCCTTATAGCGACCTGGGTGTGGGATTGGCGGGGCTACGGATCGTTGCACAGATTGTTTATTTTGGCTGCGGGTGTCTCTGCCATACTCAACAGCTCTAAAACACAGGGAATTTTATTTGGGTGCCGCAAATACTGTGCGGAATTTTATAAGAAAGAGCAATCCTATGTAGAGTTTGGGGATGGTGTCCGGATTTCATTTGTGAACATTGTAGTAAGATTAGGTGTTATCCTTGACTCTCAATTAACATGGAAATATCATCTGGATAATATTACAAAAAAGATAAACAGAGTCTCGTACGGCTTTCGTTTTTTTCGCAAATACACGAATGAGACTCTCCGTAAGCGACTTGCCGAGGCTTTGCTACTTCCACTCTTGGATTATTGTTCAATAGCTATGCTGGATGCCTCGCAGGAGATGAGAAACAGACTATAGATATTACAGAATTCTATTGTACGCCATGTGTGCGGTATTAAGAGGGATGATCACGTGACTTCTCATAGAGTTTACCTGGGTTGGGTGCGTGCAGATTCGAGGAGACATTATTTCATGGATGTAATAATGTACAAACTGATACGTATGCGTGTACCACAATATCTGGAGGGTCTTTTATCCAGACATGTTCGTAGGGCAAATGTGACGGGTCCAACGAAGGAATTAGCGACTCTCTTGATACGCACTGAGACTGGAAAATGCTCTTTTCAAGTTCAAGGCGCGCATCTATGGATTTCATTGCCGACAGAGATAAAAAACTTATCGTTATTTAAGAGTTTTATATCTGCTATACGGAGACACTTTCTGGCACTCGAATAATATTCGTCCTATTTTGTGTTAATTTATTAAAATTATAATTAAATACATATACGCCGTAAGTGAATGTATTTAAGGCATGAGTGCGGAAGGAATGAATGAATCAAGCGTGTTTGGGAATTGTGCTATCCGATTTTACTTATTGTTTTTAACTCACTTTATTTTATTGTTGCTTTTTATCAAAACTATCATTTACCCACAACCTTTCTCATTATTCCATATTTAGTAGCTCATTTCTGAGCCAAATGTTTGTAATCCTTTTCGTTTCACAGGTAGGCTGAGCAACACTACACTGTTTTATTCGCATTCGATTTGCTCTCATGCCTAGTAGTTTGTCCACTTTTTCCTTACCCATTATTTCGGAGTGACCTGGCACCAAAAGTAGATTTAATACGTTTTTCTCTGCTAGGGCCTCTAGTGCACCTCTACACTTCCGCACTTTTTTTGAATTGCTGGATATTGCCAATGGCATATTGCTAATAATCCATTTGGTGATGGTCGCAGGAATCATATGGTCCTTCATTTTTCTTATAATGGCCTCTCTAGTAGTGTAATGAAAAACTCCTTCTAAGTCCACGAAAGCCGCAAAGTTACGAAGAATATAAGAAATTGAAAAAACTTTAACCAAAATTAAATATGAAAAATTGATTGTTTCTTTTGGCCTAATAATCTTTGATTTCTTATTTTCTTCATAACTTCACTTTAAATTTAGCGATTTAAACTTCTTTTTTTCAAACCATATCTACTTAAACTCAAATTGCTTCTGGTTTTTGGTTTGAGTGATTATCTTTGTTTGTTTCTGAGTTATAGGCGATCAAATTGGAAGTAATTTTTATTATTATTAAATGTCGAATAACTTTCGTAAAAGTGGCCATTGTCAAGAGATAACTTGGCTTTCTTCATATTTTTATATTATAAAAGAAGATCATGTACTACCCTTGTTAGTGCCCTTGGACCGGTTATACAACCTTTTGACCTTTTTTCTTAGTTTTTTTAAAGAGTGATTCCACCAGGTGCCTCCTTGGTTCCAGCTTTCCTTCTTAACTTACAATTGTTCTCGAACGAGCTCCTCGTAACGTTCTCTAAGAATTCACAGCAATGATCAATGTCTTCCGTTATACCAGAAGATACAGGAAAATCATCCTTGCTGGAAGTTCCTCCCTGTATCCAGCATAGTCTGCCTTCCTTGGATTTTTTGTTCAATTTTTGACCATACTTAAACCTCTAATGTAGAAGACAATATAGTTGTTATCCGACATAGAGACTTCATCCGATGCCTTCCAATTAATAACATTCAGACCAGTACCTCTCGATGCAATTATTATGTCAATTACTTCTTCCCTCATAGCATTTTGAAAAGTAGGTAAATTTCTTCTGTTCAAGATGACCATGCTTGTAGAGCATAAAAACTCAAATAATCTTTTTCTTCTACTATTGCAGTTAGTACTGTCCCATACTATGTGGTGTGAGTTTGCATCACATCCCACTATCAATTCTCTACCTTCATCCTCGCATTCTCTAATTAGAGATACTACTTCATCTGGTGGACATACCGTAATTTCGTAGGGAAAGTATGCTGTCGCCATCATGACATACAAGTCCTTTGAACTGTGTTTTACCACCAACTCTGCCTGCAAACCTTTAACGGTAATGAATGTTCTTCCAGAGTCGCAATGTCTACTTATCAGGGTACCTATATTATTCAAAGCAGCAATTCTTTTATATATCCAGGGCTCTTGAATCAGGAACATGCCTGTGCTCATCTCATCCATGCGTCTGGCTAGAACCGTCGAGGCGCTTTTGCTGTGGTGCAGATTAATTTGTGTGAACTAATTATGGGTTTCGGTATATAACCGGACCCGTTGTTGAGATTCATCTCACGCGTTTGCTGAAGTCTCGCTCTCTCCATGCGTCTCACTTTTTACCTTTACCGCAGGACCCTTATCGACTTCCATGTTTTCGGCTGCCTTATTGTCCGAGTCCTCCTCTACCTTTTTGTTGAAGAGAACAACATGTGCTCTACTGTCTCCGCAGAAAGGTCTGAACTTCATAGCCTTTAGAATCTCGACCTCGGACCTCTCAAACACCACCTTCATCGCCGTCTCTTCCCTTTTTTTGCCTTCAAAACCTACCGATACCTATTCGGTGTCGACAACCGTCCATAATTTTAAAATTATAGTCGGATTGAAAATGCTTGAAGATATATTATGATTTCAGGACTATTAATGTAGTAACTTTTGTATACTAATTAGTAATAATGAATAACACAAATGATAATTTAGTGGCTATTTAATCGACTAAATAAAAAATAGTTGTTGCATTTTTGTCATTAAAGTATCGGAGGAATGATTTTTATTTCATTGTGGAAATATACTGCAATTAAAAAATTTAGCAAGATATTATTCATCTAATGCAGTAAATGTTTAAGTAAAAAAGGAAAAGTAATTTACAAACATATATTTAACAAGAATTGAATTTCTTTTTATTCTGATTGAAACAAACCCATACTTGCTCACTTATATATATGTTTTTGAAAAAAATTTTTCTTCATATGAATATCTTTTAAAATATTTCGCTTGTAAAAAATTATAAATATTAGAATTAAAGTATGTACGTAGACCGACAGAATATATTTGCATTTGAATTAGTAGCACCCGAAAAATTGCATAATAAAAACTTATTTTAGAAAATGTCATAAATAAACTAATAAATTCTATTTTTATTGTAATTTTAATAAGAAAATCTAAAATTTCAAATGTTTAGGATGCCCGCGCTTTTAACTTAAATACACTTAGGGTGTTACATATCCTGTGGGTTACCGACGAGCAAAATAAGATCATTATTACAAAATAAATGTAACAATTATTTTTTTTGCTCGGTCGGTAACCCACCGGATATGCCACCTCCTTAAGCGGCAATTCAGACGTGTGTGGCTATTTCGAGAATGGTGCATTTGTCCACTTTTCTGGATGCATGCCATTGCACAAAAAGAGCAACATAATAAAGTAAGTAATATTAATAAAGGACAACATATTTTTGCCAAATTATACAATCCGCCAGAATACCTAATAACCCTTCATCTTGAGCACAGAATCAAAGTTCGACCGCATCCCACTTGGTCTCCTTTTTTATTTTTTACGTCATCTTCGTTGGTGCGGGGATGCCGGATTGGCATACAAAAATGTTGATTAAATTTGCAAGTACATTGAAAAAGAATTAAATTTATGAAAAATTTCAAAATGTAAAAAAAATTTCTATAGTAGAAGAAAATTATAAAATTTAATATGTAAATATGTATACAACTTCTTCAGAAATAAATTACTAGTAAACTCAATTGATATTAATATTTTTTAGTATTAAAAATTTATTTATATTTATTTAAATTGTTGCAGAAAATAGAGAATGACATTCGCAAAGAAATTGATGATGCCGTAAAAGTAGCTAAATCAGATAAAGAAATTTCAGTCAATGAACTGACAACTGATATATATGCTCATAATCTGGAGAAGAGTATACGTAATACTACTCCATTCAAACCTTTGACACACTCTAATCTTGGCCCTGCAGTTAATATTTAATTGGATAACATATTAAATGTATTATTTATTAAATTGGTGTATATGTTATATTGTAAATAAATAGAATTTAAATATGTAATAAAAATTTCATTTTAATATATCCTGTAATGTAATTTTTTATTTTTATAACCTGGATCAACTATATAGGTAGTATATATGCATAATATACTACCTACTTGCTTTATTAAATACCTTGTAATGGTAAGTGATGTACTCACTTAACATTATACGAATCAGGTAGGTAGAGTCGAATGCTATAAATAGATATAGGCATAGTCGACGGCGCGAACGACTGATACCCGCGCGAGGAGAGAGGAAATTGGGGGAAGAGTCGCTCGCGCACGAGAACTCGATAGAGAAATAATATCGCGACGACACGTGAGGCGAAGCATCCCGGTTTAACGGTATTTTGGCGATACGTAATTTTTCCGTGGAGTTCTGTCGTTTGTTTTTGTTCGTTTGTGATACCGTAGGTGACTTTTGTTTTACGGCGTATTCGGGTGCAGTGGTGTGATACACGCACACGAAATAAAGTGATCGGTGGTCGAGATATTCTCCCACCGACATTTTTCATTTTTTAAACGGCAAAGAGACGATAGGAGAGAGGGGTTGTTCATTTTCCGGCATTCGAGGTCCGAGGAAGATTAATAAAAGTAAGTGGTACCACTTCCGCGTTAATAATTATTATCCGATTTATTTAATGCGACCGTACGAATAGTATTAAGTTAGTTAGTTCGCGTACTCCTTTCCCCTCTCGCGTTGAGTCGGTGTTTTCGACTCAACCTCCGTGCGTTTTGACCTCGACCATACTGTTAAATGTTATTGTTTTCAATTATCTGTTTTTTACTGAATAAATCTATTAATTGTTAACTTAGTTCAACCCGTGTTGATTTATATTTTTTTCCAACCGGCGAATTATAATTTTATTCCTCCGTTTCCCTTCGAGTCGTATTACAAGATACGAATTTTCGCGGACTCACTTTTAATTTTCTTTCCGCGGTCCATTTTAGGAAAGAATATCATCATTTTTACCTGCTGTTGTTGGAAATCGTAATTCGATTTCCATACAACTTTAACGGCAAGTGTGCGGACAGGTAACCGCAGCCGCTGCGCGGGAAGATTTTGTAAACAACATATATATAGATATATACATTAGATCGAGTCATTAAGTGTGCAATATCTAGTCGGCGAAATTGTACAAGTTCGTTCGCCACGAACTAAAGATACGTAAGACGGACGACTCGGTAAGTTTTCCCCGGGCAAGCACACCGTTACAACCTAAAACCAACTAAATCGTGTAAAATAATAAATACAATAATATATAGAATAAAATGAATTTAACGTTCGGTGATAACTTATATAATAAATTTATCGATCTTTCCGAACTAAATGCTTTATTTTTGGAATAAAGCAAGGCCCACTATACCCTTTGTCACTATGGTTTGTGGAATTTCCCAGAGAAAAGGCCTTTTTCAAAAATTGCAACAAAAAATTAAAGGCGTTTAATTTAATTTAATTAATTAAATTTTTGATACAAACAGTTTACGTGAAATTTTGTGTGTATACACACACATATATATCTACGTCAAATAATCGTGATAAAAAAATAAAAATCTTTTTAAATAGTTGCAGCCTACTGGAATCACTTAAAGAAAGTAAACCATTTTTTTAACATTTTCATCTAATATTGGTGTAATATTACAGATAGTCAAAAACTTGAATTTTTAAAAAAAAATAGTATTTTTAGCATTTTGAATAGGAAAAATCTTGTATATAAAAATGTGCTAAGTTGAATTTTTTAATGAATTACATTTTTTCTTATAGCCAACAATATTATCTTTCTTATGGTGTCCGACTGATGTATGGCCTGTAACATATATGGTATATCGCGTAATACCTCAATTATCACAGTAAAGTCATTTGCGATGAAGCAATAAAAAGCTGAGTATCATATTGCATCCGGTCCGATCGATAGCAAGCATCGTTCACGTTGCGTTAAGTTGCGCTGATCGCGCAGCCTTCGCGAAAAATTACTCGGACGCGATCCGGCCAATAAGATATAGATACTTGCTGCCGGACCAATATTGCAACCCTAACAATTTTGGCACCGTTCACAGAGTATCTACGGAAAAACCCCGAATCCACGCGGCAAGGAAACTTTGACTTCAGGAGCCTCCCACTAGAGACGGAACGCTCCTCGAGCAGTCGATCCGCCGAATCTGTGGCAGAACAGAATCCGTATCGAAGCGAGACGGATGGACGAGGAGAACAGAACTTGGTACGAAGGGAGACGGTCGAGAACCTAATCAGAGTTCAGACGAGACAGATGCTGAGACCAGGCTCAGACCCCTAACAAGACGAACTTTAACAGAGATCCGCCAGCGAACCACGATCGACACGTGAATACACGCCACGTACACATACACATGGAACGGCCTTCCTCGCGAATTAGGAGGAATGAAATACTTTTTAGGAAGATTACTCTTATTATTCAGTCCGATCCTTCAATCGTTTCTACTAGCTTCGGTTGGTGGCTATCAGCAACCCGAATTCTATACAATCCTAAGTTACATACATAACAGACCAAAATTTCTGAGTCAAGTTATGACAATTTTAATAAAATGATGACATACAATACATTGAAACTTTCAAATAGATTTGTTTATTCATTTATTTATCTGGAATAAATTACATAACATTACAATACATAGTAATCCCGACAACGAGAATAGTATTTCTTGTGCTCTTATCTTTCTAATTTTGAACGAATATCTTCAGTTTATTTCTTATTATAGTTTTCTTACAATTTAATACTTTACATTCATTTTGTAATCGGTTTTAAATTTAAATTGTCTTAAATGTTATATAAAACTCTATAGCTAGGCTTAGAATGCTCAACTATAAATATATCGGGGACATAACGACGTCTAAGTGGAAGAATGACCTATGCCGGTTGTAGCTTCGTAAAGAGTCTATCTCGGCGGCAGCTTGAATAAAGATCTATCTCGTTTGTTGCTTCAGTAAGAGCCTATTTCCATGACGGTTTGAAGAAAATGTGTGAGAAAAAGACCTATCGCAAGTCAGATTTTTTGTTTTCAAATTATGTAGTGGTAGCACTGCGCGATTTTAAATTACTGGCTTAAAATGCTAGAAGAAAATTCTGAAAAAAATCATGATTTGGTTTTTAATATAAGTAAAATAACATCTAAGAAGTGGTGCAAGAATATCTTGGCACTAGTTGCGAGGCAACGTTAATGGCGGTATTTCGTGTCACGGACTGTAGATGGCAATCAATGCTTATACATACATATACATATATAAGTATGCATTAGCATGACACTATATACTAGGTCGATACCTCCTGCTCGCTACGCTCGCCAACCCCCACTTTTTAAGTTTTTATGTATAGTCAAATTGTTTTCTAAATATTCAATAATAATATTTTCCTTCAATATTACTAATTAGATTAAAGTCTAGTTTATGGGTTTTCGAAGATACATGTCACCTTGTCCAATATCAGACTTTTAAAGTTGTAATTTTCAAAAATATATGACCATATTCTACGTGCTATTTACAAACAAGAAGTTAAGAGTGTTCGAGATAAAGATTAATACATATGGTGGACTAACGAATTATAAAAAAAATCATTTGCTTTGAATCGCTGTAGCTCTGCAGAGTCTTGGAATCAAACACTAAAAATGTGGCTTGTTCTTCCGGTGTTCCTTTGACAGCAACTCCTGTTAGACGACAGTGAGCCGACTGTGTTCCGCGAGTAAGTACGCTCAACTACATGGCCCCGGCGGATGGTGGGGGCGATGGTACGTAGGTGCGTAAGAGTGGTGGAACGATACGGCGGACGGTGTGAGTAAGAACGGTGGGGCGGTGTGGCGTACGCTGTGGGTAGGGAAGGTACCTAAACGGTACGTTGTGGCTCTAGGACGGTTGAGTCTGGATTCCCTGACATCTTTTGAGTAGAATGGGGTAAAAAGAAAAAATGTTGGTTTTTGTTTTGGTCGTTTATTAGATCGGTGTGTCCGTGAACTCCTGATCGGTACTAATTTATAATACAAAGTTCTCGCCTTTTATAGGTGAGTTTATTTACAGTATAGGGTGGGGGAATCATGCGCAATGTGAGTTTTGGAAGTAAGGTATAATATACCCTATTCGATTCAGTGGGATCCCTGTACTCCTCACTTACGATAACAATGTCAGCCTGCACTTCTCTGACCAACTGTGGCAGCAGATCCTGTGCCACAACACAGTGCTTTAGGTTGATTTGAAACACCCTAACCATTTCTGACAGATTCTTGAATCCTAGGCGCGCTATGTTCTTATCCGCAGCCCAATCCACTGCTATGTGGTCCTCTTGGCGGCACCGGAAACACTGCGATGACTGGTCGACTGCGCTTTTGCAACCCTTTGCAAAGTGACCGACATCGTGGCATCGGTAACAGCGCGAGACCGCCTCGGGGAGCCGAACCCTGCAGTTGACCCAGCCTATCCGAAGCTTCCCATTATGTAGCAGCTTTTTTGCTACCGATGCGGGAAGAAGGCTACTGGTCATCTGAGTGCCTCTATATGACCTTCTAAGATTTACATCTCTAGAATGTACAATAATTGGCCCGATCACCGCAGAGATTGCCTCTGCCACTTTCGCCGTCGTGACTTCGTTCATGTCCTTCAACGTGATGGACTCTTTGTGGGTCAGCATCTGGACCTCTACTAATCCAGGTAGCGTGGACGAGACCGATGCCTCGAAGTTTTGAAGTTCTACGCTAGCTCTCCCGAGCTCAATGAGCATCTTCTCCTCTGGTACGCCGGATACGGGAAACTTTCTCCCAGCGACTTGAGGTTTGGTGCAGTCCGTATTTGCCGAAGGATATCGGCGTATCTCATCCTCTTGACACTTTGATCTTAATAGCGTCAGGATGAGCTGGTTTCACGACCACTTTTTGGTTTTGGCGGCCCTCTGGAATCCTTGGGCAGCTTTAGTTGCGTATTCTGCTGAGCCCTTTTCTTTTTGCCTGTGACTGGTTTTCACCTGTCTCAGGAACAGATGACGAAGCCTCTGTTGGTCCACTTTTGTTAGTAGGTTGCTTTGACCCTTTTTCTTTTTCTCCGGGGAATGCTGAGGCGGTGAGGGTCTCTCCCTCTCCACCGGCCTCTTTTGACGCTCCTCAGCGCTTGGGGTAGTGTTGTTTTAGTCTCACTAACCATTATTAGCTTAATTTCGTGGTGCCTTTCATATTTGGTTTTGGTTCGTCCCGAATATTTGATTTTTCTGGTTCCATCCATGTCTGGAAAGTATTCCCCGATCCACCACCTGGGGAGTCGCCACGATGTGGGACCAGCAAACCCAACACGGGTATGTGTGTGAGTATTTTTTTTGTAGAGGAGGCGCACGAAGTGTGGGACTCGGTCAGCATGACCCATACCCACTAAAAAACCACCCTGCTATTGGTCTTGGTAGGGCTCGTCCTCTCGCCTGATCTTCCCCTCTCGGACACCGCCGCAAGGCATTCCTTCGAGACGGGCAGTCATGCCACGTCTTTCATGACAGGCAATCACCTCACTGTCTCGTGCATGTGGAGCGGGTAATAATGTCGCCCCTACAACGTTCTTCTTATTTTTTGATGTGGTACAGCCGCCTCACATTGGATGCTGCGTAGGTCACCACGGCATCCCAACCATCTTCCGAACCACGAAGACACATCCCGATGCCCTCTGGTGTTAAGGGCCTCTTCCAAAAGGTTTGGAAATCGCCCCTTACTTCCACGAATCGAGGATACCAGGACATGACGTGTTCCACGTCTTCGTCGGCATCAGGGCAAGTCGAGCACTCCACACCCCCGTATATACGGATGCGGTGCAGGTAACCGCGAAAACACCCATGCCCGGTAAGCACCTGGGTCAGATGGAAGGTGACGAATCCGTGTTTCCTACTCGTCCACTTGGCGACATCTGGGATGACGCGGTGGATGCAGCGACCTTCGCTTGCCGAATCCCATCTCTGCTGCCATAGTTCATTGGTCCATTGGTCACCGACTGCTACAACTACGTGCTGCTTCGCTGCTGTTTTCTAAGGTACGCTGACCTTTTCTGTACGCATCTGGCCTCTCTATCTAGCTTATATTACTTCGTGTGTGTGTGTGTACATGGTAACGGTACATAGCAACTATATTTTTCGTTCTTCATGTAACTTTAGTCTTTACAGAACTCTAGCGTTAAAACTAAAAACTGAACTTAAATTAGGAAACACAAAATAAATTAGGAAACCCGTAATTGACGCCGGAATACCATAAGAATACGCAAAACCTCGAGATCTTGAACTCAACACGTGGGCTACAAAAATCTGGATTAGGCGCACAGCGCGCATTTGATTTTTTTCTTCTTGAAAACAGTAGCTGAATGAAATTTTAATTCTTATTAATTGAATTATGCTTTCATTAATTTAAATACTTTTAAATCTTAAATATCACTACCAGCTGCAGATCGAATCTAGTGTTTTAGCGCCATGGGCATTGTTCAATCCGCAGCCGAGCATTAATTTTAGTATCAAATATGGTTTTGTAGGTATGCGTGATAAACAATATTTAGAATATAAATGGATATGTTTACAAAATAGAATAAAAATTGGAATTAAAAAAAAATAAATGAAAATGTAATTTTTTGTACTAAATGTAATTTATAAATCTATATTTACGAACAAACTTATTTTTATTTCAATGTTGATATTGTAATCGTAAAATTTATTTTTAAACTAAGAAATTTGAGGTTTAAATATTTTACAATCTCATAGTCGTATAAATTTGTATTTATATGTACTCATATGAATATATATGTATAATACATTATGTTAAACAATTTCGAATGTTCATAAACATAAAAACATTTTTGATTATTACTTTTACTTGAAAGGCGATGTGCATCAAATAGTTTATAAGCAAAAACAAATTGAAATTTTTGGTACTTATATTTAGGCCATTTGAATGATGCGCCAAATTCGTGCCAAAATTTGTGCGACCAAAAATCTGTAATGGTGACTTATAACAAGACCTCGTCTGTTAAATCGTACTTTACACTCGACACTTCGTAAAATTGTTTTTCAGACCTGAAGAACATTTCCCGTTTGGAAGTAACTAGATTCAATGCATTCTAATTATTTCCCAATTTGGACCAATTTCTCATTCAACACGTCGGCACAGCACGAGATTTATCTATACATTTACTTAAGTATTTATTTTATAATATACTTTTTACTAGCATTTTAAGCCCGTAATTTAAAATGGCGCAGTGCTATCAATACAAAATTTTATAACCTAATATCTGACTTAAGATAGGTCTTTTTTCAAGCCGAGATAAGCTCTTCTTGAATCGGCAGCCGAAATAGGTCTTTCTTCAAGCCGCCGCCGAGATAGGCTCTTCTCGAAACGGTGGATAAGATAGGTGTTTCTTCCACTTAAGTGTCGATAACCAAAATAATATTGTTGGCTACAAGAAGAAATTTGGGGTTGTACATTTTCTTATTTGTACTTCAAGGTTCTAAAGTATAATAAAAGTGGTAATTAATATTTTAACAGATTCTTTTTTTTAATTGATAAGATTTTTTTCCATTTAACATATAGAACAAAATATTGAGATTTTTAATTAAAAATAGTTGAAAATGTTAAAAATACTAATTTTTCGAAAGATTTCAATTATTTATGTCTGTAACATTACACCAACATACGATGAAAATCCAAAAAAAAAATTTTTACTTCCGGTGATTTCGTGTAGGTTGCAGCTATTTAAAAAGATTTCTATTTTTTAACCCGATCAGTTGACATGGTGACTCGTGTACATATATATTGAATTTGGTTCTCGCCATGACATGTAGCTTTGTGTGAGTGTGTTTGTATCAATGTGTATTTACAGGGTGTCCTATTTAAAAAGTAACCACCGAGAAATTATCGAAAGCTGGCGTTGTATAAAAAATTGTTAAAATGAAAGTTGTTCGGGACAATAGGGGCTATCTTTAAAAACTACTGGACACCTCTTAAACATATTCCCACAGTTATAGCAATATTTATTTTTTTCATCTTTGATTTCACAGACAACTACCCATATATTATATATATATATATATATATATATATATATATATACTTATGCGAATACACAATCAGATATAAATGGAATTTTGATATTTATTTAAAAATGAACGAACAGGATGGTTGCAGCTGAAGTGGAAGAATGGAGAAGAGTCAGAATCCCGACGAATGCCTTTTACAGTACCGGATTAGATATGCAGACGTTAATTCGGAAACTCCATGATTTCCAAATTACGATGAAGACGTAAGGACAGATCCTGCCTACAAACAACTCGTCTGTCAGGAACTTTGAGAGATTAGAAAGCCTTGTTCCAGATAAGGGAGTATAGCTCCATCTGGAACGGAAGTTTCTTACGAGTCTAAGATGTGGGATCGTGAAAGGGTTGTTGGTGACGAAGCACCCATTTTGTGGGGTTAGCACGGGGTTAGGCGCTATATCCAAACGAATTGGTGTAGTACTTGCAGCAAACATAACCACAAATACAACTCCTTATGTCCTCGGTTTTTGTAACGACTGCTTACTAAGAAGAATATTATGCACATACACAATACCTCACTAAACCAATATCTCAACATGAATTCGTAGGCGGAAGGTGATTGTCGTATATTAAAAGGATACACTTCTATACAATACGGCAACAGACAATCCGAATCTAGTGCAACCAAACGTCAGTCGTTTACAATAAAAATCAAATACTGAAGCGAGACGTCGAGACACATATTCTTTTACTTGGGAAGGGCAAGATAGAATAAAGAGGCGTGAGTACACAACAAAAACGAAAAGCCACAACACCATCGCTCATTCAGTAGAGACTCTAGTAACTACGAACGTTGTAAGAGCTGTTAAGAGAGACATACTCATAAGCGTCAGTCCCACCGTAAACGCGATGACTGAGCTTAACTAGTGATCCGAAGCATGATCGTAAAGAGAAGGCAGACAGACATAGAAAAACGCCTCATGATAAGCGTACGGTGGCTACATACAATCAGTCCACACAGACGAAATTGTCCGATGTTACCAGTAAGATTGATTGTGAATCTATTTGTAGCTGAAAGAAAAGAGTGTAGAAATTCCTCCATCAGTAGACGTAGGAGTTTCTGAAGAAGTAATGGAGATGACTGTAGAGAAAGAGACTCCTATGATTCAAGGCAAAGGTTTCGTGAAGACGATAACCGAACGCACGACCGGACAGGGTACGCACGAGAGCTACGTATCTGGAACATGACCTTCGATGGTGAGGTTAGAAAGGACGCGGAAGAGTTTCTAAACCGTTTGCACGACTTCAGAAATGACAATGAGTTCTCAGATCGCAGGAGGTTCAGTGCCCTGCCCAATGTGTTCTCAAAATCAGCTCTGTTCTGGTATAGAACAGTCCAGCCATCTCTTTGAGATTGGCGTGATTTTGAAATCGAGTTTTAGAATGAGTATGGTCATCTCATAAATGACGAAGAGTTACTCGTGGAGCTTCGTTCAATAACAGAACATAAGGGAGAAAAAGCTATGACGTTTTTAAACCGTTTCAGAACGATCATGAATAGGTTCAAATGTACTTCCTCAATGGAACAACAAATAAAGATGGCCTATTCTCAGATGCATCCAAATTACCGTAGGTACATTCCAATAAGAAAAATGAAGAATTTTTCCAACCTATCTACCTACGGTAAAGAATACGAACAGCACTTCCGTATTTCGTATCAGAAACTTTCTCGAAACAGAGTGGTAAAGCGCAAGTTTTGGGTAAAGTGGCGACTGTTACCGAAAAAAGAAAGGATTAGTCTTCTAATTCGGATAAACAATCGTCCAAGAAAACTATTAAAAAGGCTCGTTAAACTTTTCTACAAGCGAAGACGAAGCAGTCGATGTGTACAGTACTTCAAATGTCGCTAATAGTTTTCTGAAACAGTACGTCAAATCGAATAATGGAGTCAGTGTTCGCAATTCGAAATCCGTACCGTATGTGCCTGTTGCTTAACAGTCACCTGGGCAACAAATGCGGAGCTAAGACAATATGCTTTTGCCCCACAATTTGCACAGAACCTGGTGAGGTATGTGCAACAACAGGCAAGGGCTGCAGATCCAATGAACCAAAGCACTTTTTGTCGGCGTATATTTTACATGCCAAAAGGTCGGTCATAAGTTGTCGGATTGCCCGTGCCGAACCTGCTACCGATGCGGAAACATTGGGATATTTCGGGAATTTTTGAGGTATTCCGGGATAACTCCACTAATTTCGGGATTTTCTAAATAATTCGGTAATTTCTTTGATATACCGGGAAATCTTCACTAATTTAGGGTTTTCCTGGATGTTTCAGGGTTTTCTGACGTGTTCCGGGATAACTCCAACAATTTCGGGACTTCCTGGATGTTTCGGGATTTTCTGTGGTATTCCGGGACAAATCCACCGATTTCGGGATTTCCTGGATGATTCGGAATTTTCTGTGGTATTTCGGAAAAAATTCTCTAAATTCGGGATTTTCTGATTGTTTCAAGATTTTCTATGGTATTTCGGGATTTTCAATGGTATTTCGGGATTTTCTATGGTATTTCGGGATTTTCTGTGGTATTTCGGGATTTTCTGTAGTATTCCGGGAACTCCACTAATTTTGTGATTTCCTGGATTTTTCGGGATTTTCTGAGGTATTCCGGAATAAATCCACCAATTTCGGAATTTCGTGGATGTTTCGGGATTTTCTGACGTGTTCCGGGTAACTCTACCACTTTCGGGATTTCCTGGATGTTTCGGAATACCCTGTGGTATTCCGAGATAAATCCACCAATTTCGGGATTTCCTGGATGTTTCGGGAATTTTTGAGGTATTCCGGGATAACTCCACTAATTTCGGGATTTTCTAAATAATTCGGTAATTTCTTTGATACACCGGGAAATCTTCAATAATTTAGGGTTTTCCTGGATGTTTCGGGGTTTTCTGACGTGTTCCGGGATAACTCCAACAATTTCGGGACTTCCTGGATGTTTCGGGATTTTCTGTGGTATTCCGGGATAACTCCACCAATTTCGGGATTTCCTGGATGTTTCGCGACTTTCTGTGGGATTTCGGGATAAATTCACTAATTCAGGGATTTTCTGGATGTTTCGGGATTTTCTGTGAGATTTCGGGATAAATTCACTAATTGTGGGATTTTCTGATGTTTCGGAATTTTCTGTGGTATTTCGGGAAAAATTCTCTAATTTCGGGATTATCTGGTTGTTTCAAGATTTTCTATGGTATTTCGGGATTTTCTATCGAATTTCGGGATTTTCTGCGGTACTTCGGGATTTTCTGTAGTATACCGGGAACTCCACTAATTTTGTGATTTCCTGGATGTTCGGGATTTTCTGAAGTATTCCGGAATAAATCCACCAATTTCGGGATTTCCTGGATGTTTCGCGACTTTCTGTGGGATTTCGGGATAAATTCACTAATTGAGGGATTTTCTGGATGTTTCGGGATTTTCTGTGGTATTCCGGGACAAATCCACCGATTTCGGGATTTCCTGGATGATTCGGAATTTTCTGTGGTATTTCGGAAAAAATTCTCTAAATTCGGGATTTTCTGATTGTTTCAAGATTTTCTATGGTATTTCGGGATTTTCTATGGTATTTCGGGATTTTCTGTGGTATTTCGGGATTTTCTGTAGTATTCCGGGAACTCTACTAATTTTGTGATTTCCTGGATTTTTCGGGATTTTCTGAGGTATTCCGGAATAAATCCACCAATTTCAGAATTTCGTGGATGTATCAGGATTTTCTGTAAGATTTCGGAATATATTCACTGATTGAAGGATTTTCTGGATGTTTCGGGATTTTCTGACGTGTTCCGGGTACCTCTACCACTTTCGGGATTTCCTGGATGTTTCGGAATACCCTGTGGTATTCCGAGATAAATCCACCAATTTCGGGATTTCCTGGATGTTTCGGGAATTTTTGAGGTATTCCGGGATAACTCCACTAATTTCGGGATTTTCTAAATAATTCGGTAATTTCTTTGATACACCGGGAAATCTTCAATAATTTAGGGTTTTCCTGGATGTTTCGGGGTTTTCTGACGTGTTCCGGGATAACTCCAACAATTTCGGGACTTCCTGGATGTTTCGGGATTTTCTGTGGTATTCCGGGATAACTCCACCAATTTCGGGATTTCCTGGATGTTTCGCGATTTTCTGTGGGATTTCGGGATAAATTCACTAATTGAGGGATTTTCTGGATGTTTCGGGATTTTCTGTGAGATTTCGGGATAAATTCACTAATTGTGGGATTTTCTGATGTTTCGGAATTTTCTGTGGTATTTCGGGAAAAATTCTCTAATATCGGGATTATCTGGTTGTTTCAAGATTTTCTATGGTATTTCGGGATTTTCTATCGTATTTCGGGATTTTCTGCGGTACTTCGGGATTTTCTGTAGTATACCGGGAACTCCACTAATTTTGTGATTTCCTGGATGTTCGGGATTTTCTGAAGTATTCCGGAATAAATCCACCAATTTCGGGATTTCCTGGATGTTTCGCGACTTTCTGTGGGATTTCGGGATAAATTCACTAATTGAGGGATTTTCTGGATGTTTCGGGATTTTCTGTGGTATTCCGGGACAAATCCACCGATTTCGGGATTTCCTGGATGATTCGGAATTTTCTGTGGTATTTCGGAAAAAATTCTCTAAATTCGGGATTTTCTGATTGTTTCAAGATTTTCTATGGTATTTCGGGATTTTCTATGGTATTTCGGGATTTTCTGTGGTATTTCGGGATTTTCTGTAGTATTCCGGGAACTCTACTAATTTTGTGATTTCCTGGATTTTTCGGGATTTTCTGAGGTATTCCGGAATAAATCCACCAATTTCGGAATTTCGTGGATGTATCAGGATTTTCTGTAAGATTTCGGAATATATTCACTGATTGAAGGATTTTCTGGATGTTTCGGGATTTTCTGACGTGTTCCGGGTACCTCTACCACTTTCGGGATTTCCTGGATGTTTCGGAATACCCTGTGGTATTCCGAGATAAATCCACCAATTTCGGGATTTCCTGGATGTTTCGGGAATTTTTGAGGTATTCCGGGATAACTCCACTAATTTCGGGATTTTCTAAATAATTCGGTAATTTCTTTGATACACCGGGAAATCTTCAATAATTTAGGGTTTTCCTGGATGTTTCGGGGTTTTCTGACGTGTTCCGGGATAACTCCAACAATTTCGGGACTTCCTGGATGTTTCGGGATTTTCTGTGGTATTCCGGGATAACTCCACCAATTTCGGGATTTCCTGGATGTTTCGGGATTTTCTGTGGGATTTCGGGTTAAATTCACTAATTGAGGGATTTTCTGGATGTTTCGGGATTTTCTGTGAGATTTCGGGATAAATTCACTAATTGTGGGATTTTCTGATGTTTCGGAATTTTCTGTGGTATTTCGGGAAAAATTCTCTAATATCGGGATTATCTGGTTGTTTCAAGATTTTCTATGGTATTTCGGGATTTTCTATCGTATTTCGGGATTTTCTGCGGTACTTCGGGATTTTCTGTAGTATACCGGGAACTCCACTAATTTTGTGATTTCCTGGATGTTCGGGATTTTCTGAAGTATTCCGGAATAAATCCACCAATTTCAAAATTTCCTGGATGTTTCGGGATTTTCTGTAAGATTTCGGGATATACTCACTAATTAAAGGATTTTCTGGATGTTTCGGGATTTTCTGACGTATTCCGGGTAACTCCACCACTTTCGGGATTTACTGGATGTTTCAGGATACTCTGTGCTATTCCGGGTAACTCCACCACTTTCGGGATTTCCTTGATGTTCCGGGATTTTCTGAGGTATTCCGGGATAACTCCACCAAATTCGGGATTTCCTGGATGTTTCGGAATATTCCGTGGTATTTCGAGAAATATTTTCTAATTTCGGGATTTTCTGGTTGTTTTGAGATTTTCTATGGTATTTCGGGATGTTCTATGGTATAGCGGGATTTTCTATGGAATTTCGGGATTTTCTATGGTATTTCGGGATTTTCTGTGGTATTTAGGGATTTTCTGTAGTATTCCGGGAACTCCACTAATTTTGTGATTACCTGGATGTTTCGGGGTTTTCTGAGGTATTCCGGAATAAATCCACCAATTTCGGAATTTCCTGGATGTTTCGGGATTATCTGTCAGATTTCGGGATATATTCACTAATTGAAGGATTTTCTGGATGTTTCGGGAATTTCTGACGTATTCCGGGTAACTCCACCACTTTCGGGATTGCCTGGATGATTCGGGATATTCTGTGGTGTTCTGGGATAAATCCACCAATTTCGGAATTTTCTGGATGTTTCGGGACTTTGTGTGGTATTCCGGGAGAACACCACTAATTTCGTGATTTCATTGATGTTCCGGGATTTTCTGAGGTATTCCGGGATAAATCCACCAATTACAAGATTTCCTGGATGTATCGGGAGTTTCTCACGTATTCCGGATAAATACACCAACTTCTGGATTTCCTAGATGTTTCGGAATTTCCTGTGGTATCTCGGTATAAATCCAACGATTTCGAGATTTTCTGGATGTTTCGGGATTATCTGTTAGATTTCGGGATATATTCACTAATTGAAGGATTTTCTGGATGTTTCGGGAATTTCTGACGTATTCCGGGTAACTCCACCACTTTCGGGATTGCCTGGATGATTCGGGATATTCTGTGGTATTCTGGGATAAATCCACCAATTTCGGAATTTTCTGGATGTTTCGGGACTTTGTGTGGTATTCCGGGAGAACACCACTAATTTCGTGATTTCATTGATGTTCCGGGATTTTCTGAGGTATTCCGGGATAAATCCACCAATTACAAGATTTCCTGGATGTATCGAGAGTTTCTCACGTATTCCGGATAAATACACCAACTTCTGGATTTCCTAGATGTTTCGGAATTTCCTGTGTTATGTCGGTATAAATCCAACGATTTCGAGATTTTCTGGATGTTTCGGGACTTTCTGACGTATTCCGGGATAACCCAACCAAATTCGGGATTTCTTGATGTTCCGGGATAACTCCACCACTTTCGGGATTTCTTGGATGTTTCGGGATTTTCTGAAGTATTCCGGAATAAATCCACCAATTTCGGGATTTCCTGGATGTTTCGCGACTTTCTGTGGGATTTCGGGATAAATTCACTAATTGAGGGATTTTCTGGATGTTTCGGGATTTTCTGTGGTATTCCGGGACAAATCCACCGATTTCGGGATTTCCTGGATGATTCGGAATTTTCTGTGGTATTTCGGAAAAAATTCTCTAAATTCGGGATTTTCTGATTGTTTCAAGATTTTCTATGGTATTTCGGGATTTTCTATGGTATTTCGGGATTTTCTGTGGTATTTCGGGATTTTCTGTAGTATTCCGGGAACTCTACTAATTTTGTGATTTCCTGGATTTTTCGGGATTTTCTGAGGTATTCCGGAATAAATCCACCAATTTCGGAATTTCGTGGATGTTTCAGGATTTTCTGTAAGATTTCGGAATATATTCACTGATTGAAGGATTTTCTGGATGTTTCGGGATTTTCTGACGTGTTCCGGGTAACTCTACCACTTTCGGGATTTCCTGGATGTTTCGGAATACCCTGTGGTATTCCGAGATAAATCCACCAATTTCGGGATTTCCTGGATGTTTCGGGAATTTTTGAGGTATTCCGGGATAACTCCACTAATTTCGGGATTTTCTAAATAATTCGGTAATTTCTTTGATACACCGGGAAATCTTCAATAATTTAGGGTTTTCCTGGATGTTTCGGGGTTTTCTGACGTGTTCCGGGATAACTCCAACAATTTCGGGACTTCCTGGATGTTTCGGGATTTTCTGTGGTATTCCGGGATAACTCCACCAATTTCGGGATTTCCTGGATGTTTCGCGACTTTCTGTGGGATTTCGGGATAAATTCACTAATTGAGGGATTTTCTGGATGTTTCGGGATTTTCTGTGAGATTTCGGGATAAATTCACTAATTGTGGGATTTTCTGATGTTTCGGAATTTTCTGTGGTATTTCGGGAAAAATTCTCTAATATCGGGATTATCTGGTTGTTTCAAGATTTTCTATGGTATTTCGGGATTTTCTATCGTATTTCGGGATTTTCTGCGGTACTTCGGGATTTTCTGTAGTATACCGGGAACTCCACTAATTTTGTGATTTCCTGGATGTTCGGGATTTTCTGAAGTATTCCGGAATAAATCCACCAATTTCAAAATTTCCTGGATGTTTCGGGATTTTCTGTAAGATTTCGGGATATACTCACTAATTAAAGGATTTTCTGGATGTTTCGGGATTTTCTGACGTATTCCGGGTAACTCCACCACTTTCGGGATTTACTGGATGTTTCAGGATACTCTGTGCTATTCCGGGTAACTCCACCACTTTCGGAATTTTCTGGATGTTTCGGGACTTTGTGTGGTATTCCGGGAGAACACCACTAATTTCGTGATTTCATTGATGTTCCGGGATTTTCTGAGGTATTCCGGGATAAATCCACCAATTACAAGATTTCCTGTATGTATCGGGAGTTTCTCACGTATTCCGGATAAATACACCAACTTCTGGATTTCCTAGATGTTTCGGAATTTCCTGTGGTATGTCGGTATAAATCCAACGATTTCGAGATTTTCTGGATGTTTCGGGATTATCTGTTAGATTTCGGGATATATTCAGTAATTGAAGGATTTTCTGGATGTTTCGGGAATTTCTGACGTATTCCGGGTAACTCCACCACTTTCGGGATTGCCTGGATGATTCGGGATATTCTGTGGTATTCTGGGACAAATGCACCAATTTCGGAATTTCCTGGATGTTTCGCGACTTTCTGTGGGATTTCGGGATAAATTCACTAATTGAGGGATTTTCTGATGTTTCGGAATTTTCTGTGGTATTTCGGGAAAAATTGTCTAATTACGGGATTATCTGGTTGTTTCAAGATTTTCTATGGTATTTCGGGATTTTCTATGGTATTTCGGGATTTTCTGTGGTATTTCGGGATTTTCTGTAGAATTCCGGGAACTCCACTAATTTTGTGATTTCCTGGATGTTTCGGGATTTTCTGACGTATTCCGGGTAACTCCACCACTTTCGGGATTTCCTGGAGGTTTCGGAATATTCTGAGGTATTCCGGAATAAATCCGCCTTTTTCGGAATTTCCTGGATGTTTCGGGATTTTCTGTGGGATTTCTGGATAATTTCACTAATTTCGGGATTTCCTTGATGTTCCGGAATTTTCTGAAGTATTCCGGGATAACTCTACCACTTTCGGGATTTCTTGGATGATTCAGGATTTTCTGACGTATTCCGGGTAACACCACTCATTTCGGGATTTCCTTGTTGTTCCTGGGATTTCAGAGGTATTCCGGGATAACTCCACCACTTTCGGGATTTCCTGGATGTTTCCGGATATTCAGTGGTATTCCGAGTTAAATCCACCAATTTCGGAATTTTCTGGATGTTTCGGAATTTTGAGTGGTATTCCGGGAGAACATCACTAATTTAGGAATTTCCTTGATGTTCCGAGATTTTCTGTAGTATACCGGGAACTCCACTAATTTTGTGATCTCCTGGATGTTCGGGATTTTCTGAAGTATTCCGGAATAAATCCACCAATTTCAAAATTTCCTGGATGTTTCGGGATTTTCTGTAAGATTTCGGGATATACTCACTAATAAAGGATTTTCTGGATGTTTCGGGATTTTCTGACGTATTCCGGGTAACTCCACCACTTTCGGGATTTACTGGATGGTTCAGGATACTCTGTGCTATTCCGGGTAACTCCACCACTTTCGGGATTTCCTTGATGTTCCGGGATTTTCTGAGGTATTCCGGGATAACTCCACCAAATTCGGGATTTCCTGGATGTTTCGGAATATTCCGTGGTATTTCGAGAAATATTTTCTAATTTCGGGATTTTCTGGTTGTTTTGAGATTTTCTATGGTATTTCGGGATTTTCTATGGTATAGCGGGATTTCTATGGAATTTCGGGATTTTCTATGGTATTTCAGGATTTTCTGTGGTATTTAGGGATTTTCTGTAGTATTCCGGGAACTCCACTAATTTTGTGATTACCTGGATGTTTCGGGGTTTTCTGAGGTATTCCGGAATAAATCCACCAATTTCGGAATTTCCTGGATGTTTCGGGATTATCTGTTAGATTTCGGGATATATTCACTAATTGAAGGATTTCTGGATGTTTCGGGAATTTCTGACGTATTCCGGGTAACTCCACCACTTTCGGATTGCCTGGATGATTCGGGATATTCTGTGGTGTTCTGGGATAAATCCACCAATTTCGGAATTTTCTGGATGTTTCGGGACTTTGTGTGGTATTTCGGGAGAACACCACTAATTTCGTGATTTCATTGATGTTCCGGGATTTTCTGAGGTATTCCGGGATAAATCCACCAATTACAAGATTTCCTGGATGTATCGGGAGTCTCTCACGTATTCCGGATAAATACACCAACTTCTGGATTTCCTAGATGTTTCGGAATTTCCTGTGGTATGTCGGTATAAATCCAACGATTTCGAGATTTTCTGGATGTTTCGGGAGTTTCTGACGTATTCCGGGATAACTCAACCAATTTCGGGATTTCCTTGATGTTCCGGGATAACTCCACCACTTTCGGGATTTCTTGGATGTTTCGGGATATTCTGTGGTATTCCGGGACAAATCCACCAATTTCGGAATTTCCTGGATGTTTCGCGACTTTCTGTGGGATTTCGGGATAAATTCACTAATTGAGGGATTTTCTGATGTTTCGGAATTTTCTGTGGTATTTCGGGAAAAAATCTCTAATTACGGGATTATCTGGTTGTTTCAAGATTTTCTATGGTATTTCGGGATTTTCTATGGTATTTCGGGATTTTCTGTGGTATTTCGGGTTTTTCTGTAGCATTCCGGGAACTCCACTAATTTTGTGGTTTCCTGGATGTTGCGGGATTTTCTGACGTATTCCGGGTAACTCCACCACTTTCGGGATTTCCTGGAGGTTTCGGAATATTCTGAGGTATTCCGGAATAAATCCACCAATTTCGAAATTTCCTGGATGTTTCGGGATTATCTGTTAGATTTCGGGATATATTCACTAATTGAAGGATTTTCTGGATGTTTCGGGAATTTCTGACGTATTCCGGGTAACTCCACCACTTTCGGGATTGCCTGGATGATTCGGGATATTCTGTGGTATTCTGGGATAAATCCACCAATTTCGGAATTTTCTGGATGTTTCGGGACTTTGTGTGGTATTCATGGAGAAAACCACTAATTTCGTGATTTCATTGATGTTCCGGGATTTTCTGAGGTATTCCGGGATAAATCCACCAATTACAAGATTTCCTGGATGTATCGGGAGTTTCTCACGTATTCCGGATAAATACACCAACTTCTGGATTTCCTAGATGTTTCGGAATTTCCTGTGTTATGTCGGTATAAATCCAACGATTTCGAGATTTTCTGGATGTTTCGGGAGTTTCTGACGTATTCCGGGATAACCCAACCAAATTCGGGATTTCCTTGATGTTCCGGGATAACTCCACCACTTTCGGGATTTCTTGGATGTTTCGGGATATTCTGTGGTATTCCGGGACATATCCACCAATTTCGGAATTTCCTGGATGTTTCGCGACTTTCTGTGGGATTTCGGGATAAATTCACTAAGTGAGGGATTTTCTGATGTTTCGGAATTTTCTGTGGTATTTCGGGAAAAATTGTCTAATTACGGGATATCTGGTGTTTCAGATTTTCTATGGTATTTCGGGATTTTCTATGGTATTTCGGGATTTTCTGTGGTATTCGGGATTTTCTGTAGAATTCCGGGAACTCCACTAATTTTGTGATTTCCTGGATGTTTCGGGATTTTCTGACGTATTCCGGGTAACTCCACCACTTTCGGGAATTTCCTGGAGGTTTCGGAATATTCTGAGGTATTCCGGAATAAATCCGCCCTTTTTCGGAATTTCCTGGATGTTCGGGATTTTCTGTGGGAATTTCTGGATAATTTCACTAATTCGGGATTTCCTTGATGTTCCGGAATTTTTCTGAAGTATTCCGGGATAACTTACCACTTTCGGGATTTCTTGGATGATTCAGGATTTTTGACGTATTCCGGGTAACACCACTTCATTTCGGGATTTCCTTGTTGTTCCTGGGATTTCAGAGGTATTCCGGGATAACTCCACCACTTTCGGGATTTCCTGGATGTTTCCGGATATCAGTGGTATTCCGAGTTAAATCCACCAATTTCGGAATTTTCTGGATGTTCGGAATTTTGAGTGGTATTCCGGGAGAACATCAACTAATTAGGAATTTCCTTGATGTTCCGAGATTTTCTGTAGTATACCGGAACTCCCACTAATTTTGTGATCTCCTGGATGTTCGGGATTTTCTGAAGTATTTCCGGAATAAATCCACCAATTTCAAAATTTCCTGGATGTTTTCGGGATTTTCTGTAAGATTTCGGGATATACTCACTAATAAAGGATTTTCTGGATGTTTCGGGATTTTCTGACGTATTCCGGGTAACTCCACCACTTTCGGGATTTACTGGATGGTTCAGGATACTCTGTGCTATTCCGGGTAACTCCACCACTTTCGGGATTTCCTTGATGTTCCGGGATTTCTGAGGTATTCCGGGATAACTCCACCAAATTCGGGATTTCCTGGATGTTTCGGAATATTCCGTGGTATTTCGAGAAATATTTTCTAATTCGGGATTTTCTGGTTGTTTTGAGATTTTCTATGGTATTTCGGGATTTTCTATGGTATAGCGGGATTTTCTATGGAATTTCGGGATTTTCTATGGTATTTCAGGATTTTCTGTGGTATTTAGGGATTTTCTGTAGTATTCCGGGAACTCCACTTAATTTTGTGATTACCTGGATGTTCGGGGTTTTCTGAGGTATTCCGGAATAAATCCACCAATTTCGGAATTTCCTGGATGTTTCGGGATTATCTGTTAGATTTCGGGATATATTCACTAATTGAAGGATTTTCTGGATGTTTCGGGAATTTCTGACGTATTCCGGGTAACTCCACCACTTTCGGGATTGCCTGGATGATTCGGGATATTCTGTGGTGTTCTGGGATAAATCCACCAATTTCGGAATTTTCTGGATGTTTCGGGACTTTGTGTGGTATTTCGGGAGAACACCACTAATTTCGTGATTTCATTGATGTTCCGGGATTTTCTGAGGTATTCCGGGATAAATCCACCAATTACAAGATTTCCTGGATGTATCGGGAGTCTCTCACGTATTCCGGATAAATACACCAACTTCTGGATTTCCTAGATGTTTCGGAATTTCCTGTGGTATGTCGGTTATAAATCCAACGATTTCGAGATTTTCTGGATGTTTCGGGAGTTTCTGACGTATTCCGGGATAACTCAACCAATTTCGGGATTTCCTTGATGTTCCGGGATAACTCACCACTTTCGGGATTTCTTGGATGTTTCGGGATATTCTGTGGTATTCCGGGACAAATCCACCAATTTCGGAATTTCCTGGATGTTTCGCGACTTTCTGTGGGATTTCGGGATAAATTCACTAATTGTAGGGATTTTCTGATGTTTCGGAATTTTCTGTGGTATTTCGGGAAAAATCTCTAATTACGGGATTATCTGGTTGTTTCAAGATTTTCTATGGTATTTCGGGATTTTCTATGGTATTTCGGGATTTTCTGTGGTATTTCGGGTTTTCTGTAGCATTCCGGGAACTCCACTAATTTTGTGGTTTCCTGGATGTTGCGGTATTTTCTGACGTATTCCGGGTAACTCCACCACTTTCGGGATTTCCTGGAGGTTTCGGAATATTCTGAGGTATTCCGGAATAAATCCACCAATTTCGAAATTTCCTGGATGTTTCGGGATTATCTGTTAGATTTCGGGATATATTCACTAATTGAAGGATTTTCTGGATGTTTCGGGAATTTCTGACGTATTCCGGGGTAACTCCACCACTTTCGGGATTGCCTGGATGATTCGGGATATTCTGTGGTATTCTGGGATAAATCCACCAATTTCGGAATTTTCTGGATGTTTCGGGACTTTGTGTGGTATTCATGGAGAAAACCACTAATTTCGTGATTTCATTGATGTTCCGGGATTTTCTGAGGTATTCCGGGATAAATCCACCAATTACAAGATTTCCTGGATGTATCGGGAGTTTTCTCACGTATTCCGGATAAATACACCAACTTCTGGATTTCCTAGATGTTTCGGAATTTCCTGTGTTATGTCGGTATAAATCCAACGATTTCGAGATTTTCTGGATGTTTCGGGAGTTTCTGACGTATTCCGGGATAACCCAACCAAATTCGGGATTTCCTTGATGTTCCGGGATAACTCCACCACTTTCGGGATTTCTTGGATGTTTCGGGATATTCTGTGGTATTCCGGGACATATCCACCAATTTCGGAATTTCCTGGATGTTTCGCGACTTTCTGTGGGATTTCGGGATAAATTCACTAAGTGAGGGATTTTCTGATGTTTCGGAATTTTCTGTGGTATTTCGGGAAAAATTCTCTAATTACGGGATTATCTGGTTGTTTCAAGATTTTCTATGGTATTTCGGGATTTTCTGTGGTATTTCGGGATTTTCTGTAGCATTCCGGGAACTCCACTAATTTTGTGATTTCCTGGATGTTTCGGGATTTTCTGACGTATTCCGGGTAACTCCACCACTTTCGGGATTTCCTGGAGGTTTCGGAATATTCTGAGGTATTCCGGAATAAATCCGCCTTTTTCGGAATTTCCTGGATGTTTCGGGATTTTCTGACGTATTCCGGGTAACTCCACCACTTTCGGAATTTACTGGATGTTTCGGGATATTCTGTGGTATTCCGGGATAAGTCCACCAATTTCGGGATTTCCTTGATGTTCCGGGATTTTCTGAGGTATTCCGGGATAAATCCACCAATTTCGGAATTTCCTGGATGTTTCGGAATATTCTGTGGTATTTAGAGAAAAATTTTCTAATTTCGGGATATTCTGGTTGTTTTGAGATTTTCTATGGTATTTCGGGATTTTCTATGGTATAGCCGGATTTTCTGTGGTATTTAGGGATTTACTGTAGTATTCCGACGACTTCACTAATTTTGTGATTACCTCGATGTTTCGGGGTTTTCTGAGGTATTCCGGAATAAATCCACCAATTTCGGAATTTTCTGGATGTTTCGGGATTTTCTGTGGGATTTCTGGATAATTTCACTAATTTCGGGATTTCCTTGATGTTCCGGAATTTTCTGAGGTATTCCGGGATAACTCTACCACTTTCGGGATTTCTTGGATGATTCAGGATTTTCTGACGTATTCCGGGTAACACCACTCATTTCGGGATTTCCTTGTTGTTCCTGGGATTTCAGAGGAATTCCGGGATAAATCCAACAATTTCGGAATTTTCTGGATGTTTCGGGATTTTCTGACGTGTTCGGGACAACTCCAACAATTTCAGAATTTTCTGGATGTTTCGGGATATTCTGAGGTATACCGGAATAAATCCACAAATTTCAGAATATCCTGGATGTTTCGGGATATTCTGTGGTATTCCGGAATAAATCCACCAATTTCGGAATTTCCTGGATGTTTCGTGATTTTGTGTGGTATTCCGAGAGAACACCACTAATTTCAGTATTTCCTTGATGTTCCGGGATTTTCTGAGGTATTGCGGGATAAATCCACCAATCTCGGAATTTTCTGGATGTTTCGGGATATTCTGAGGTGTTCCAGAACATATCCACCAATACAGAATTTCCTGGATGTTTCGGGATAATCTGAGGAATTCCGGAATAAATCCATTAATTACAGAATTTCCAGGATGTTTCGGGATATTCCGTGGTATTCCGGAATAATACACCAATTTCGGAATTTCCTGGATGTTTCGTGATTTTGTGTGGTATTCCGAGAGAACACCACTAATTTCGGGATTTCCTTGATAATCCGGGTTTTTCTGAGGTATTCCGGAATAAATCCACCAATTTCAGAATTTCCTGGATGTTTAGAGATTTTCTGACGTATAAATTCACTTCGGGATAAATTCACTATTTGAGGGATATTCTGGATGTTTCGGGATTTTCTTACGTATTCCGGGTAACTCCACCACTTTCGGGATTTCCTGGATGTTTCGGGAATTTTTGAGGTATTCCGGGATAACTCCACTAATTTTGGGATTTTCTAAATAATTCGGTAATTTCTTTGATATACCGGGAAATCTTAACTAATTTAGGATTTTCCTGGATGTTTCGGGGTTTTCTGACGTGCTCCGGGATAACTCCAACAATTTCGGGACTTCCTGGATGTTTCGGGATTTTCTATGGTATTTCGGGATTTTCTGTGGTATTTCGGGATTTTTCGTAGTATTCCGGGAACTCCACTAATTTTGTGATTTCCTGGATTTTTCGGGCTTTTCTGAGGTATTCCGGAATAAATCCACCAATTTCGGAATTTCGTGGATGTTTCGGGATTTTCTGTAAAACTTCGGAATATATTCACTGATTAAAGGATTTTCTGGATGTTTCGGGATTTTCTGACGTATTCCGGGTAACTCCACCAGTTTCGGGATTTACTGGATGTTTCGGGATACTCTGTGCTATTCCAGGTAACTCCACCACTTTCGGGATTTCCTTGATGTTTCGGAATATTCCGTGGTATAGCGAGTAATATTTTCTTATTTCGGGATTTTCTGGTTGTTTTGAGATTTTCTATGATATTTTGGGATTTTCTATGGTATAGCGAGATTTTTGTGGTATTTAGGGATTTTCTGTAGTATTCCGGGAACTCCACTAATTTTGTGATTACCTGGATATTTCGGGGTTTTCTGAGGTATTCCGGAATAAATCCACCAATTTCGGAATTTCCTGGATGTTTCGGTATTATCTGTTAGATTTCGGGATATATTCACTAATTGAAGGATTTTCTGGATGTTTCGGGATTTTCTGACGTTTTCCGGGTAACTCCACCACTTTCGGGATTTCCTTGATGTTCCGGGATTTTCTGAGGTATTCCGGGATAACTCCACCAAATTCGGGATTTCCTGGATGTTTCGGAATATTCCGTGGTATAGCGAGTAATATTTTCTTATTTCGGGATTTTCTGGTTGTTTTGAGATTTTCTATGATATTTTGGGATTTTCTATGGTATAGCGAGATTTTGTGGTATTTAGGGATTTTCTGTAGTATTCCGGGAACTCCACTAATTTTGTGATTTCCTGGATTTTCGGGCTTTTCTGAGGTATTCCGGAATAAATCCACTAATTTCGGAATTTCGTGGATGTTTCGGGATTTTCTGTAAAACTTCGGAATATATTCACTGATTAAAGGATTTTCTGGATGTTTCGGGATTTTCTGACGTATTCCGGGTAACTCCACCAGTTTCGGGATTTACTGGATGTTTCGGGATACTCTGTGCTATTCCAGGTAACTCCACCACTTTCGGGATTTCCTTGATGTTCCGGGATTTTCTGAGGTATTCCGGGATAACTCCACCAAATTCGGGATTTCCTGGATGTTCGGAATATTCCGTGGTATAGCGAGTAATATTTTCTTATTTCGGGATTTTCTGGTTGTTTTGAGATTTTCTATGATATTTTGGGATTTTCTATGGTATAGCGAGATTTTTGTGGTATTTAGGGATTTTCTGTAGTATTCCGGGAACTCCACTAATTTTGTGATTACCTGGATATTTCGGGGTTTTCTGAGGTATTCCGGAATAAATCCACCAATTTCGGAATTTCCTGGATGTTTCGGGATTATCTGTTAGATTTCGGGATATATTCACTAATTGAAGGATTTTCTTGTTTTTTTGGGGATTTTCTGACGTTTTCCGGGTAACTCCACCACTTTCGGGATTGCCTGGATGATTCGGAATATTCTGTGGTATTCTGGGATTAATCCACAAATTTCCGAATTTTCTGGATGTTTCGTGATTTTGAGTGGTATTCCGGGAGAACACCACTAATTTCGTGATTTCATTGATGTTCCGGGATGAATCCACCAATTTCAAGATTTCCTGGATGTATCGGGAGTTTCTCACGTATTCCGGATAAATACACGAACTTCTGAATTTCCTAGATGTTTCAGAATTTCCTGTGGTATTTCGGTATAAATTCAACGATTTCGAGATTTTCTGGTTGTTTCGGGAGTTTCTGACGTATTCCGGGATAACTCAACCAATTTCGGGATTTCCTTGACGTTCCGGGATAACTCCACCACTTTCGGGATTTCTTGGATGTTTCGGGATATTCTGTCGTATTCCGGAATATATCCACCAATTTCGGAATTTCCTGGATGTTTCGTGATTTTGTGTGGTATTCCGAGAGAACACCACTAATTTCAGTATTTCCTTGATGTTCCGGGATTTTCTGAGGTATTGCGGGATAAATCCACCAATCTCGGAATTTTCTGGATGTTTCGGGATATTCTGAGGTGTTCCAGAACAAATCCACCAATACAGAATTTCCTGGATGTTTCGGGATAATCTGAGGAATTCCGGAATAAATCCATTAATTACAGAATTTCCAGGATGTTTCGGGATATTCCGTGGTATTCCGGAATAATACACCAATTTCGGAATTTCCTTGATGTTTCGTGATTTTGTGTGGTATTCCGAGAGAACACCACTAATTTCGGGATTTTCTTGATAATCCGGGTTTTTCTGAGGTATTCCGGAATAAATCCACCAATTTCAGAATTTCCTGGATGTTTAGAGATTTTCTGACGTATAAATTCACTTCGGGATAAATTCACTATTTGAGGGATATTCTGGATGTTTCGGGATTTTCTTACGTATTCCGGGTAACTCCACCACTTTCGGGATTTCCTGGATGTTTCGGGAATTTTTGAGGTATTCCGGGATAACTCCACTAATTTTGGGATTTTCTAAATAATTCGGTAATTTCTTTGATATACCGGGAAATCTTAACTAATTTAGGATTTTCCTGGATGTTTCGGGGTTTTCTGACGTGCTCCGGGATAACTCCAACAATTTCGGGACTTCCTGGATGTTTCGGGATTTTCTATGGTATTTCGGGATTTTCTGTGGTATTTCGGGATTTTTCGTAGTATTCCGGGAACTCCACTAATTTTGTGATTTCCTGGATTTTTCGGGCTTTTCTGAGGTATTCCGGAATAAATCCACCAATTTCGGAATTTCGTGGATGTTTCGGGATTTTCTGTAAAACTTCGGAATATATTCACTGATTAAAGGATTTTCTGGATGTTTCGGGATTTTCTGACGTATTCCGGGTAACTCCACCAGTTTCGGGATTTACTGGATGTTTCGGGATACTCTGTGCTATTCCAGGTAACTCCACCACTTTCGGGATTTCCTTGATGTTCCGGAATTTTCTGAGGTATTCCGGGATAACTCCACCAAATTCGGGATTTCCTGGATGTTTCGGAATATTCCGTGGTATAGCGAGTAATATTTTCTTATTTCGGGATTTTCTGGTTGTTTTGAGATTTTCTATGATATTTTGGGATTTTCTATGGTATAGCGAGATTTTTGTGGTATTTAGGGATTTTCTGTAGTATTCCGGGAACTCCACTAATTTTGTGATTACCTGGATATTTCGGGGTTTTCTGAGGTATTCCGGAATAAATCCACCAATTTCGGAATTTCCTGGATGTTTCGGTATTATCTGTTAGATTTCGGGATATATTCACTAATTGAAGGATTTTCTGGATGTTTCGGGATTTTCTGACGTTTTCCGGGTAACTCCACCACTTTCGGGATTTCCTTGATGTTCCGGGATTTTCTGAGGTATTCCGGGATAACTCCACCAAATTCGGGATTTCCTGGATGTTTCGGAATATTCCGTGGTATAGCGAGTAATATTTTCTTATTTCGGGATTTTCTGGTTGTTTTGAGATTTTCTATGATATTTTGGGATTTTCTATGGTATAGCGAGATTTTTGGGTATTTAGGGATTTTCTGTAGTATTCCGGGAACTCCACTAATTTTGTGATTTCCTGGATTTTTCGGGCTTTTCTGAGGTATTCCGGAATAAATCCACTAATTTCGGAATTTCGTGGATGTTTCGGGATTTTCTGTAAAACTTCGGAATATATTCACTGATTAAAGGATTTTCTGGATGTTCGGGATTTTCTGACGTATTCCGGGTAACTCCACCAGTTCTGGGATTTACTGGATGTTTCGGGATACTCTGTGCTATTCAGGTAACTCCACCACTTTCGGGATTTCCTTGATGTTCCGGGATTTTCTGAGGTATTCCGGGATAACTCCACCAAATTCGGGATTTCCTGGATGTTCGGAATATTCCGTGGTATAGCGAGTAATATTTTCTTATTTCGGGATTTTCTGGTTGTTTTGAGATTTTCTATGATATTTTGGGATTTCTATGGTTATAGCGAGATTTTTGTGGTATTTAGGGATTTTCTGTAGTATTCCGGGAACTCCACTAATTTTGTGATTACCTGGATATTTCGGGGTTTTCTGAGGTATTCCGGAATAAATCCACCAATTTCGGAATTTCCTGGATGTTTCGGGATTATCTGTTAGATTTCGGGATATATTCACTAATTGAAGGATTTTCTTGTTTTTTTGGGGATTTTCTGACGTTTTCCGGGTAACTCCACCACTTTCGGGATTGCCTGGATGATTCGGAATATTCTGTGGTATTCTGGATTAATCCACAAATTTCCGAATTTTCTGGATGGTTTCGTGATTTGAGTGGTATTCCGGGGAGAACACCACTAATTTCGTGATTTCATTGATGTTCCGGGATGAATCCACCAATTTCAAGATTTCCTGGATGTATCGGGAGTTTCTCACGTATTCCGGATAAATACACGAACTTCTGAATTTCCTAGATGTTTCAGAATTTCCCGTGGTATTTCGGTATAAATTCAACGATTTCGAGATTTTCTGGTTGTTTCGGGAGTTTCTGACGTATTCCGGGATAACTCAACCAATTTCGGGATTTCCTTGACGTTCCGGGATAACTCCACCACTTTCGGGATTTCTTGGATGTTTCGGGATATTCTGTGGTATTCCGGGACAAATCCACCAATTTCGGAATTTCCTGGATGTTTCGAGACTATCTGTGGGATTTCGGGATAAATTCACTAATTGAGGGATTTTCTGGATGTTTCGGGATATTCTGTGAGATTTCGGGATAAATTCACTAATTGTGGGATTTTCTGATGTTTCGGAATTTTCTGTGGTATTTCGGGAAAAATTCTCTAATTTCGGGATTATCTGGTTGTTTCAAGATTTTCTATGGTATTTCGGGATTTTCTATGGTATTTCGGGATTTTCTGTAGCATTCCAGGAACTCCACTAATTTTGTGATTTCCTGGATGTTTCGGGTTTTTCTGATGTATTCCGGAATGAAACCACGAATTTCGGAATTTCTTGCATGTATCGGGATTTTCTGTGAGATTTCGGGATATATTCACTGATTGAAGGAATTTCTGGATGTTTCGGGATTTTCTGACGTATTCCGGGTAACTCCACCACTTTCTGGATTGCCTGGAAAATTCCGGATTTTCTGAGGTATTCCGGGATAACTCCACCAAATTCGGGATTTCATGGATGTTTCGGGATATTCGGTGGTATTCCGGGATAAATCCACCAATTTCGGGATTTCCTGGATAATTCGGGATTTTCTGAGGTATTCCGGCATAGCTCCACCAAATTCGGGATTTCCTGGATGATTCGGGATTTTCTGTGAGATTTCGGGATATATTCAGTAATTGAAGGTTTTTCTGGATGTTTCGGGATTTTCTGACGTATTCCGGGTAACTCCACCACTTTCGGAATTGCCTGGATGTTCTGGGATATTCTGTTTTATTCCGTAATAAATCCACCATTTTCGGAATTTCCTGAATGTTTTGGAATTTTCTGTGAGATTTCGGGATAAATTCACTTATTGTGGGATTTTCTGGATGTTTCGGGATATTCTGAGGTATTCCGGAATAAATCCAACAATTTCGGAATTTTCTGGATGTTTTGGGATATTCTGTGGTATTCCGGAAGAAATCCACCAATTTCGGAATTTCCTGGATGTTTCGTGATTTTGTGTGGTATTCCGAGAGAACACCACTAATTTCGGGATTTCCTTGATGATCCTGGATTTACTGGGGTATTCCGGGATAAATCCACCAACTTCGGAATTTTCTGGATGTTTCGGGGATTTTCTGTCGTATTCCGGGTAACTCCACCACTTTCGGGATTCCTGGATGTTTCGGGATTTTTTAACGTATTCCGGGTAACTCCACCACTTTCTGGATTGCTTGGATGATTCGGGATATTCTGTGGTATTCCGGGATAACTCCACCTATTTTGGAATTTCCTGGATGTTTCGGGATTTTCTGTAAGATTTCGGGATATATTCACTAATTAAAGGATTTACTGGATGTTTCGGGATATTCTGTGGTATTCCGGGATAAGTCCACCAATTTCGGGATTTCCTTGATGTTCCGGGATTTTCTGAGGTATTCCGGGATAACTCCACCAAATTCGGGATTTCCTGGATGTTTCGGAATATTTGTGGTATTTCGAGTAAAATTTTCTAATTTCGGGATTTTCTGGTTGTTTTGAGATTTTCTATGGTATTTCGGGATTTTCTATGGTATAGCGGGATTTTCTGCGGTATTTAGGGATGTCTGTGAGATTTCGGGATATATTCACTAATTGAAGGTTTTTCTGGATGTTTCGGGATTTTCTGACGTATTCCGGGTAACTCCACCACTTTCGGAATTGCCTGGATGTTTTGGGATATTCTGTTTTATTCCGGAATAAATCCACCATTTTCGGAATTTCCTGAA